>NQII01010827.1:0-27540 GCA_002778355.1 Clitarchus hookeri
ATTGATAACAAAAACTACCAGACTTAATAGAATAATATGTATATTAAAAACAATATTTTGGGAGTTAAACAAAAACTAAATATTCAGTCTACATACTTTGTGGGAATGGACCTCGTCGTCATTCAGTACATGCCGATAGCAGGCGGTATAATCGAGAAATTAGCGCCATCTAGGCATGAAAACATAATCCAATATAGAGGCTGATGATTTCATCGCCTATACGTTAAAAATGTAAACCAATATGGTTGTCACATGGTAGCTTAGACAAATGAAGTCCNATTGATAACAAAAACTACCAGACTTAATAGAATAATATGTATATTAAAAACAATATTTTGGGAGTTAAACAAAAAATAAAAATATTCAGTCTACATACTTTGTGGGAATGGACCTCGTCGTCATTCAGTACATGCCGATAGCAGGCGGTATAATCGAGAAATTAGCGCCAACTAGGCATGAAAACATAATCCAATATAGAGGGTGATGATTTCATCGCCTATACGTTAAAAATGTAAACCAATATGGTTGTCACATGGTAGCTTAGACAAATGAAGTCCCATGTGGCTAACATGGAATGATAGAGCATAAGTAATAAGGAAACGAGGTGATGATGTTATGGTGGTACTAATAAAATCTGAGATGACTGAAATGGAATCACAAAGCATGGACAAAATCCCAGATAATTTGCATGGGAAAACTGAGCATGAAGAAAAGTGGGCTAAGCAAATGTAGAATCCAAGAAGCTCTGCCAAGCATAGGTGTGAGAGAACGGTGGCTCGCCTGGCGGCTAAATCGATAAATTAGGACTGCCTGGGGCGTAAATTGGTTATTTATACACTAGCACCACCTAGGTATGAAAATATAAATAAGTGACAAAGGAATAAAACAATATGGTGGGTGGAGTGCATTCGATAGAATGAACTAAGTTGAATGGTAAGAGAAGGGGAATTTTAATAGAAGTGATTCATTGGAGGGTGGTCAGTTGTCTGCTGGACGTGGTGCTGATGGGACCTGCAGAAAGTAATTTTTTTAAATAATATATTTAGTATATTGAAAAAAAAAATATTGTTGATTATAAGTTTTCGTTATAAATTTTTAAGTTATTTATTTAAATACATTTTTTATTAATATTTAATACTTTGACTATAAATTTTAAATAAAATAGTTATACATTTTTGAGATTTTTCTAAATTCTATAAAAATTTTTTAGATTTTTTTGGATTTTTTGGTTTTTTGAAGTTAAAAGTCACTGGGTAAAACCACCTGCATCCTATATTATGGTTGAGTAACGTAATAACAAGGCGACCAGTTGGCGCCTCGGCTCCTTTCCTGGGTCCCCTGTAAGCCCAAATATAAAAAATTTTGATTTTATAAGTAAAAAAAAAATTCATTGATTTTTATAAATATTTTCTACATTTTAGAAAGATTTTATTCTCTGTTTTGGATATTTTGGAATTTCTGTAGTTCAAGCTCATTCAAGATAAACGGGTCAATGTCAAAGATCTCCTTGTCAAGATCATCTTCATCAATACTGAAGACCTCAGATATTCAGCTTACGTAATTTGAAAAATTCGATAAAATTTCCTTTTGCTAACCTAAATTATTTAACACCGATTGTAACATGTAAATCTGGCTCTCACACAAAAAAATATGGAAAGCGATGCTCTTTTTGTTATTTTCCACAGCACAGCAGCATTTCTTGAGCAAAATATCCGAAATTACTGTTACCTCTTAGAAGAGACTGGCTATATGGAAAAGATTTCTGGTTTAAATACACGAGTTCACGTGATTGTTTCTTACACCTAGTACAAAACATAGCAAGATCGAATTTTGCAAAGGTATAAATGCGGTTTCGTATCATAAGATGTATAAATACACTAATTGCATTAATAACTCTAAAAATCGTAACTTGCAGCAATGTTCACGTCGTTAAAAACACGTCATTACACGCATACGCTATAAACAAAGAATAAACACATTTTTTATATTCAAACGAAGGACAAAATGTTTAAATCACACCCTAATATTATTAATATACGATTCACATTAAGCTTGCGACATGATGACAGTTTCGAATTTCGTGTATAACTAATGGACAAATTCAACTAAAATAACTATGCGCCATTTTTAAGAGTATGGTACCTTCCTCCTCTTTAAAATCGAAGGATTTAAAAATGAATGGCCATAAATTATCACTAGTTACATCGCAATTCATACTATTACACTCACATATAACCCTAAGAAAATTTACGTGATCTTCTGCTCTGCGAACACATTTGGACGGAATCAATCTTAGGCCCATATTTACTTTCCCTCCATTTCTCCGCCGTAGAGNCACACCCTAATATTATTAATATACGATTCACATTAAGCTTGCGACATGATGACAGTTTCGAATTTCGTGTATAACAAATGGACAAATTCAACTAAAATAACTATGCGCCATTTTTAAGAGTACGGTACCTTCCTCCTCTTTAAAATCGAAGGATTTAAAAATGAATGGCCCTAAATTATCACTAGTTACATCGCAATTCATACTATTACACTCACATATAACCCTAAGAAAATTTACGTGATCGTCTGCTCTGCGAACACATTTGGACGGAATCAATCTTAGGCCCATATTTACTTTCCCTCCATTTCTCCGCCGTAGAGTGATTAAAAGGAACCATTAAATCATAGAATGGTTCTACGTTTCCTAAGAAAAGTTTTTATTCTTATGAAGTCGCTTTCCCAATTATTTCTGGATAAGGGAAAACTCAACGTCATTTTTGGTGTTCAGCTCCGGAATAGGGTAAATTAAGTTTAGCTCATCAGCTGTGACTTTGGGAGTGTGTATGGGAAATCAGGTGTTGGGAAAGTACCATTAGAAAATGATCACAATTTAAAACTTCATTTGGCAGCATACATTTTCATTTATTAGCAAGCAATAATTGTTCAAAATACCAAATGTCTTTAGAAACAATATTAACTAAAACACTATCATTATCAATGAAGAACAAGAAATGCGTTAACGACAACCATTTTTGTGTCAGTGTATTTTCTAATGTACGGACGGGGACTGTCGGTTCTACAGCTATCGCATTACCACCTTTCTAGCATGCTGCTGCAGCTCCCGTCATGAATAGATTTCGAGTGTTTGAACAACCTTACTATTAGTAATATGAAAGAATATGGCATTATAGAAGATTGTGCCAGTGCATATGCCAGTCCACCGATTTATTATCGCCAGATAAAAAAAAAGTAGTATCTAGATCCGTATCCAATTCTCGTGATTGACACAGTATTTCAACATCTTCAACATACAATGTGTATAATATTAGCTTATTTTGGGTAATTAGAAACATCATTTCTCTTTAAAAAATCCATCTCCTATAGTAATATCGAATCCTTTTCTTCTATTATAAACATTAATATTTATCCTATTCTGATCTGTTGAAGGAATGTTTGTCTTTCAAAAATCTAAAAACTTTATCTCTTTAAATCCCCCCGCCCCTTTTTTTGTAAAAATAAATAACAGACGTGGGTGTTTGACATCTTTAAATTTAGCGTAAGGTGACTATCACAATTTCCTGGCAATTTAGTAAAGCATTCTATTCTTACCCGTGTTCATTGCCGTCAGTATGGACCAACGCTTCTAGCATTATCTTTTTCGTAGTAATCAAATTACTTAGCATGTACGTATTTATCTGAAATGGTTACAAGTACGTTTGTGATCAATAAATAAAATATTACTTTCCTGAAACAGCGTGTATTTTCACGTTAACATTCACTGGCATGCTTACACTACTATTGGCAAGGATTAGAAAATGTAGTTATCCAATGTAAAGTTTTGTTAAAACGTAATTTTGCAATTGCAGATGAGTAAAGACCATGCCATTTCGCGTTATAATACCATTCTAGACTTTAAAATCCTCTACACACTCTAACAGACGTCATTCGTTGATTAGTTGCTGTCGTAGTTACAACTCATTCTGCCGTTAGACTCGGCCAAGTGGAATTAAACCTTCCGAGGGCTAAATGTTAACTATTGGTTCAGAGTCCTGCAGAGTGTGTTAGGTAGTCCGAGATACAATAAAACACGCGAAGCTAACGTATAATTTTATGTTATCTAGCATCTTACTGTATTGTAAAGCAAAATAACTAGCTATCTCGTTATGACAGAAATGTGTGTTTTATTTTAATACACATTTAAGGAAAGACCAGTCTTGTAGTAATACATTTATGTTAATCATAATTTCACTATAACCATATCGTAAAATATGTATTTGTTTTATGGTCAGCGGTACATCGGCTGTTCACGATTTCTTCCAACTTTTCTGAAGCCATGCTAAATTTCTTCTACTAGAATATTCTACTGCTTAATTTAACCAAGTACAGAAAATTACACCAAAAGGACAACGTACAGGTTTCGTGCGCTTTAAATGTAATATAACTTCTCATAAGAACTAGTTATTTCTAGCAGTAACAACACACCTAGTTCGTCCCTGTTTTTATTAGTCTATACTAATATTGTAAATGCGAAAGTATGTTTGTTTGTTTGTTTATCTTTCTTTCACGTCGCAACGGAGCAACGGATTGAAGTGATTTTTTTGCACAGAGATAGTTGGAGGGCCGGGAAGTGACATAGGATACTTTTTACTGTGAGAAAATATCTCATTCCTTCAGGGAATTTCTTATTGGAAAATAAAAAAGTACACAAACGGAATAACAATGCAACGTCAACAATGACAAAGGATACCCTTTATACAGACGCAGAGCATCAAAAGACGGTGGTAGGAAAGTCACTGTCAAGGTTCTCAGCAGGGCGTTCGTAACCTTAGGAAATAGCTGGGTTGTGTCATTTTCGCCCATTGCATGTGAAATGTTTAATGCTCACATTAATGTAGAAAGTTGTAGCTCTGTCCACGCTATTAAATACATATGCAAGTATATAAATAAAGGAAATGATAAGGCGATATTCAGATTCAGAAATGAAGGTGGGGTGCAACCTGTTAATAAAGTAAAGACCTTTCCAGCAGGGCGTTATGTCAGTAGCAACGAGGGAACGTGGTGGCTCCTTGGTTTGCCCTTACATGAGAGACATACACTGGAGAGTAAAAAAAACTGGTATAGGCGTGCGTATGCAAACAACAGAGGTATGAAACCAATCAGAGTAACGCGATGTGGTCGGCAGCGCCTATTTAAGACAACAAGCGTCTGGCAAAGGCACTAGATCGGTTACTGCTGCTAAAATGGCAGGTTATCAAGATTTAAGTGAGTTTGAATGTGGTTTTATAGTCGGCGCACGAGAGATGGGACATAGCATCTTCGAGTTAGCGATAAAATTAGGATTTTCGCGTACGACCATTTCACGAGTGTACCGTGAATATCGGGAAGCAGGTAAAACCTCAAACCTTCGACATCGCTGCGGCCGGAAAAAGATCGTGAACGAACGGGACAAACTACGACTGACGAGACTCATTAAACGTGACAGACGTGCAATCCTTTCTCAAATTGGCGCAGATTTCAATGCATCCTGCACACCTTCAGACATTAGTCGAGTCCATGCCACGTCGTCTTGCGGCACTCCTGCGTGCTCGCTGGAGACCTACACGATATTAGGCAGGTGTACCAGTTTTTTTGGCTCTTCAGTGTACAACTGTTACTCTCCTTGCCGTGCACTNCCTACACGATATTAGGCAGGTGTACCAGTTTTTTTGGCTCTTCAGTGTACAACTGTTACTCTCCTTGCCGTGCACTTGGAAAACGGGCAGCGCGTTTACTTTAATGAGAACAACTTCAATGAAAGGGTCTCACCACCACCCAAGACCACAATAACAGCCTTTTTTCCAGCTTTGTCAGACCGATTCTTTCACAAAAACTTGGTTGTATGCCAAAGACCCGTGTTACTACACTTGGAACACTTCAATAAAGGAGTGGAAACGCCGCGTTCAAGGCACTNGTTGTATGCCAAAGACCCGTGTTACTACACTTGGAACACTTCAATAAAGGAGTGGAAACGCCGCGTTCAAGGCACGCCTGTTGAAAATTGACCTGGATTAAAATCATCAGATGCCATCGGTCGTGTGTACCCCGTCCATGTAACAAATTTTGAATGTTTCTGTTTGTGTATGCTGCTGCACCACATCTGGGGTCCGACAAGCCATAGAGATGGTCAGGAATGGTCAGGAATGCGCAACGTATAGAGAGGCATGTGAAGCTCTGCGTCTGTTAGAGAATGATAATCATTGGGACGAAGCCATGGAGGAAGCCGTGCAGTGCCGGTCACCAGCCAAAATCAGGGAACTATATGCAACCCTCATATCATCTTGCGGCCTTAGGAATCTCCAACTGTTGTGGGATAAGTACAAAGAGTACATGGCGGAAGACATTTTGCAACGGCTACAGCAGACACACGCGGACATGACTTTTAATGAATACATTTATAATGAAGCCCTTGCAAAAATTGAAGATAAAATAATGACAATTGTGGGGAAAAAGTTAAGCTATTTCGGAATGATTAGCCCTCCACGATCAGACGCAAGTGACTTAAGTGACGAAAATGTTCGAGAGTTAAACTATGATGTCCCAGCGTTGCAGCAAGTGACCGAAATGGTACCCCGGTTATTACCGGAACAAAGACACGTGTTTGACCAAGTGTTACGTCAAGTGGAGTCAGGGAATGGTGCACTCTTCTTTCCAGATGTCCCTGGTGGAACGGAAAAAATGTTTTTGTTAAATTTATTTTTGTCTCATATAAAAAAAGACAAAGAAATTGCTGTAGCCGTGGCTTCCTCCGGCATAGCCGCCACACTACTGAGCAGGGGCCGTACCGCGCATTCCATGTTAAAGTTGCCACTGAATCTTGCTCAGGAAGAGTCATCCATCTGCAATTTAAGTAAAAATAGCGCTCGGGGTACAATGCTGTGTTAATGTAAGTTGTTAGTGTGAGAAGAAAGCATAATGTCAAACAAAAAAGCGATAGAGGCCCTAAACCAAACTCTACAGAATATACGGAACAATACATACAATATGGAAGGAATGGTTGTGTTACTGGCTGATGACATCCGCCAAACTCTACCGGTGATTCAGAGGGGCAGACCTGGAGATGAAATGAAACCCTGCCTCAAGTCGGCAAGCTTATGGGTAAATGTCAAGAAATTCAGCTTGACGAAAAATATCAGAGTGCACCTCAATGACGCTGTTACATTACATTACGCTGATACGCTATTAAAAATTGGAGATAGGGGGTTAGAAACAGATGCCGAGGGCTTTGTGTCACTAACGGGGGATTTTAGTAATTTGGTGCAGAGTGATACGGAACTGATTGCTAGTGTTTACCCAGAACTGCATAGAAATATAAATGACGACCAGCGGCTATGTAAAAGAGCAATTCTAGCACCAAAAAATTACACCGTTAATAAAATTAAAACTAATATCTTGAAAGAGGTACAAGGAGAAACAACGGAGTATTTGTCAGTAGACACAGTCGTGGACACAGAACAGAGCACTTCATATCCTGTAGAGTTCCTGAATTCTCTAGAGTGGTCAGGTGTGCCTTCACATAAGCTCCAGATAAAATTAGGCGTTCCTGTCATGCTTATGCTAAATTTCGATGCACCGCGATTGTGTAACGGGGCGAGGCTTCACGTCACATAACTTGGGCGGAACACAATTGGTGCCACTATTCTGACAGGAGTAGGAAAGGGCGAGAACATAATCTTCCCCCGGATCCCTATAATCCCCACAGACCTCCCATTCCAATTCAAAATGTTGCAATTGCCGCTCAAGCTTAGTTTTGCTATAACCTGTAATGTTTCGCAAGCGCAAACATTACAGGAAGCGGGGGATGCACGTGGAAAACCCGTGCATCTCTCATGGCCAGCTCTATGTCGCATGTTCGCGAATGCCCAGTGCCCAAAATCTCCACATCTTACCGCGAGATGGAAAGATTTACAACATCGTGTACAGTAGCATCCTAAAATAGTTTTCTGTTCTGTGTTTATGATCAGTGTCTGTCTACTTACAAATACCGTTATTTCTCCCTATAAGTTTGTTACTATAACCACGCGAGCGAAGCCGTGGGTTAAAACTAGTATTAACCATAAATGAAATATTAAAGTTTAAAAATATAATTCAAGTAAACTTTAGATTTAAGTAAAAATAAGTTACTATTATGATAGTCCAAGTAAAAAACACTTGTAATAATGGAATATTTAGGAAAAAAAACTAAATATCTCATATATCGGGTGATTTTTCAAAGGTTTCATTTAAAAAGTGTGGAGAAACCGCGAAATAGACTTTAGTTCTTTTTTACACACGACAGTCATAAAGAAAAATCGTCGCCAAGTTTGAGAAGTGTTCTATTGAAAGTAAGTCGTTGCGTACAACAGAATCTAAGAATAAGGTCGAGCAACACGTGGAGTATCTCGAAAGGCCAGCGATTCACACAGAAGGATAGGCAAGGAAGAAGGAAGCGTGGAAGAGAGGGTACCTGACACCATCGCCAGCCTTCGCTGAAGGAAGGAGCAGCGCGCAGAATGCTGAAACCAACCCGTGCAGAAAGCAGGATCCCAAGTCACCCGGAACTTTTGCTACTCAAAGTCACTCTTGTGGCATTTCTGTAGACCAAGAAAGTTCACAAAGTTCACGAGCTTTGTTAACAGAATCTTGAGCCTAACCGTTGTCACGGTAAGCCAATGCTGATAACATATATTTTCAAGTCATATATTTTTTGTTTACCTGATAAAGTTACGTGGTTTTAAAGTTAAACTCTAGCGAAGGAAAAATACTAACTTCATTAAACTGGAATTCGGATCACACCAACTTGTTAAATTTTAGAAACGTGCCATGCAAATAACTTTAAAACAACGAATATTCACAATAAGTTTGTAAACATTTTTCGTTTCACTGACATGCAACCCACACAGGGAAAGGTTTGTATCTAGACAACAAAATACTTTTTTGTATAGCACCAAAAATATATTTAGTTTCACCAACAAAATATTTTGTTGAGAAAACAAAACTTGAAGGCAACAATATTAGTTTTGTTCGTCTAACAAAGTAATTGCTTCTGTCGCGCCAAAAGGATGTTAGACTGCCAACAAAATAATTAGTTGAATCAAAAGCATAAATTTGTTTGCCCACTGATTTCATTGCCTTCCTTCAAAAATACAGTTCGAGAGTTTATTTGTACATAATTTGTGTGGCAATTAGGATAAAAAAAACAGTGTTTTTGTAAGTGCATTTATCGATAGTTAATATTGGCATAAATATCCAAATAAAGCAAGTTTAAAAAGAATATAAAAATTAATGCTGTAAAACTTGAAATATTTATTTACGCGCGTTGCCCAGTATTTTAAATGTATGTGTTTAAAATCACTACTGCTTCAACACAATTCACTTTAGTTAAGATCTCTCAGAACCCCGTTGGTTAAGATGCGGTGGTGGTGTAGTGGTCAAACTACTCGCCTCCCACCAAAAGGGAACCGTGTTCGATTCCAGAATTTCGCATGTGGGAATCGTGCCTGACGATGCTACTGTCGGCGGGTTTTCTCGGGATGTCCAGTTTTCCCCACCCGTGCATTCGAACGTTGCTCCATACTCACCTCGCTTCACCCCAACCGCTCTTAAAACCTCGTTGTTAAGAGCCGCCGAAATCTCTCCACTCCACACAGTCGGACGTTCGACATTTTTTAATTAACCGGAAAATGTTTAATGTACATAAACAAAAATTTAATTGCACCAACCAAATCATAGTTTGGAGGAACCAAGTAAGAACTAAATAATTTAGTTTGAACAACAAAATATTTCATTTCCCCTATACAAATATTAAGTTTAGATGCGCCTAACAAACTTTGTTTAATTGAAAACAATCTTTCCCTTTCAGTGCATGATTCAGTGTAGAGTCATCAGTAGGGACACGTAACTTTAACGAAAAATAGTGCCACACACACAAAATTATAAACTCCTACGTGCACGGCTGTAGTTTTCTTTTTCTTATTGGACACATATTTTTGTCATGGTATTTGCCTGGAACAATCATTATCACATTACTACAGTACTGAACTTCTTTGTTTCCCCTGCAGGAACGTAAGAAGCCTAAAAGTTAAAAACCTTCCAACTGCGGAAGGAGATTTGAACGTGTTTTCAAATACGACGTAGAATAAGTTTTCGCGAAGATTGAGTGTCTGTAGTTATCAGTTTCGCAATGGTGAGCTCCTCAGTACGATGACACTCTGACCGTGTTTGATGAGGCTCCTTAGAAGTACGAAGTTCCAAGTTTGATTCCGAGGTTACCCAAGGATGTTTTCCAGTTTTATAAGATAGTTGGATTAGTAGTGAGTAAGCCAACTCCGGTTTGCTGCCCGCATAACTAGGGATTTAACTGCGTTGATGCTCTTTAGACGAAACTATAAGTCGTGTCCCTACTAATTTTAACTTTTAAATCCAACATACTACTAAATAAACCGGAATGGCACTTTCAAAATATTATGTGTTCTATAAATATTATTTGTAGCCCTCCAGCTTCGTTAAAAACTGATTTTATATTCTTCGTTACCGTGAATCAAACAACCCGTACACAGCGAAAAAACTATGAAAGCCTTCACTGAACTGTACTACGATACTTTTTCTTTACGAATAAAATGATATGACCGCTGCTTATGAGGTCCCATAAGTACATGCAGCACGACGAGGACACGAGTACAGAGCCATGCACGTAGTGGCGATAACGTTCTTGACGCGCGTGGCAGTGTCGTCCTTATCGCTCCCGTGCTTCTCGGCCTGAAATGCGGGAAACATCTCCAGGTAGGCTGAAGGTAATTCGCGTGTTAGGAGCTTGGAAACGCGGGAGCCGTAAGGACGACACAGGTTCGCGCATCGACACTTTATCGCCTCTACGCGGAAGGCACTGTACTGGCGTGCAGTCGATGCGTCGGCAATGCGCCTCTTTGGGATTTTCAGTGACGACGCTTACATTTTATGACACAGTTTAAAGATAAAGATATGCTATACCTCCTTGCTCAACTTTAAAATATTCTCTGGCTTCATATTAATACCTAACATAGAATGCGATACACAAGTTTGATCCATTTTTTCTAGAAAATTACCCTTCGAAACCGATCCACAAACTGAATCTTGTAAACGGTGTTTTAAATACTATTCGTAAACATATGTCATTATAAAAATTCTGATTTTTTTAAATATGGTTTTGACTAAAACTCTGCACACGGTTTGCCAGACTAGGTATGCATGAACGTTGATAAAAAAATATACATTATTTACAACCATATCTATGATTTCAAAGACGATTCACCTGTACCTTTGCTCCATTGAATCAATGTGTTCTGCTGAATCATCTTGAGAATTATAATACCGGTTACTGTAGGAAACGTTTTCTCCTGCGTGAAGTAAGTGAATGAAATTCGGTATGTTTTTTCTCTTGTTTCTGAGCAGATTACTTGGAAACTTCCTTTACAAAATGTAATGCTTCTGTATAGGGGAATAATCAATCTATGACCTTCTTGAAAGTGAAATGATTTATTTTTTATTGAGGTTTATGGGTTTCTTCTGTAATAAAAAACTTGAGATTTCTAGTACAAATGTTTTATTCACTACACCATAACAATGATAGAGCAAGAAAGACACAGTTGTACTAAAATGGCGCTGTTTAACAATGGCGTCACCTAGTGACAGTTATGCCAACCAAACAGGTGACAAGTATGCCAACTAAACAATTTGTTTTCAAACAAAACAAAATGTTAAACTTTTATATTTAATACTACCACTAAAATTTTAACATTACTAGTTCAAAAAAAATTACTTGCAATACAAAAAATTATTTCTCAGATATGCCAAAGATTGAGTGGGTAAGGCCTTAGTTAACATATCTGCTAATTGATTTTTACTTGATACATACTCGATTTTTATTAAGTCCAGCTCCACCTTTTCCCTTACAAAATTGTATTTGACATCTTTATGCTTTGTTCTCTTGTGATAAGCAGGGTTGTTAATTAGTTTAATAGCACTCTGATTATCAACACATAGTGTAATACATTTATAATTATCACCTAACTCTGACAATAATGGTTTCAACCACAGTATTTATTTTGCCGCTTCACAGGCAGCTACAAATTCTGCTTCAGTAGTTGAGAGTGCAATGGTCTTTTGTTTTTGACTGCACCAAGTGATTGGTCCTCCATTCATTTGAAAAATGTAAGCTGTAGTAGACCTAAGGGTATCAAAATCCCCTGCAAATTCTGAATCTGAATATCGTTTGAGATCACTGCTTTCTCCGTATTTAATACAATAATCTTTAGTATCAATTAAGTATCTCATTACATGTTTAACAGCATTTATATGCTGTTGACTAGGGTTATTAACATATCTTCTCAAAAAATTCACAGCAAATGATATATCAGGCCTTGAAACGAAACACAAAACTAACAATGTACCGATAGCTACTCTGTATGGAAAATTTGGAACTTTCTTATCTACATTGTTAGTCATAATAACATTTATGTCTGCTGGAGTACTTACAGCGTTTGCATTATGCATAGAAAAATTTTTAATTACTTGCTTGATGAGATTACTTTGACATATTCATATACAATTATTTAATCTCTCTATTTGCATGCCAACAAAATATGTTAAATTTAACTCTTTAATTGTAAATTCTTGTTTTAAATAATCAATATATATTTAATAACTTGTTTACTCTCATAAACTACTAGTGCCTCATCAACATAAATTATTAAGAACACTCTAGCACCATTAAAAAATCCTATATATAAACAGTTTTCAGCCTGAGATTGTATGAAACCATATTTCTTTAAAAAATCACTAAACCTTTTGTTCCAATACCTAAATGCCTGATTAATCCATATAGTGACTTCATTAATTTCAAAATATAATTACTATTTACCTGCACACCTTCTGGTGTATATACATATATACCCTCTTCAAGATAACCATTAACAAATGCGGTTTTAACATCAAATTGCTTCATTTCTAAGTTATACTTTGCTGCAATAGAAAGAATATTCCTTATTGAATCATACCTGGTGGTTGGAGAGAATATATTTTGATAATCAACCCCTTTTACTTGACTAAAAACACGTGCACACATACGAGCTTTAAAACGTATGACCTGGCCATTCTCGACTTTATTAATAGCAAAAACCCACTTAGTAGTAAGTGTTCTCTGCCCTAACTTTTCAACTGTAGACCAAGTTTAATTTTCTTCTAGCGCCATCAGCTCTTCTTGTATTGCCTTGGACCATTCCTTCTAGTGTGAACACCTCATTGCTTCCTCATATGTTTGTGGCAACGAGAACTCAATAAGATTTGCCTCAAAATTTATGTTTCTTTGCGGTCTTAAATTATGAGAAGGTTCTATATCCTCTATTTCTTGAGATGGCTCATAGGAAAGATCACCACTGTTACAACTGTGCATGTTGTCTTCATTCTCTGTTGATGGACTTTCTATCAGTGTGACATCTTCTTTTCTCACTTCGGATTTAAGGTTAGTTTCATCATTTATGTTTTCTAGATTTCCTTTTACTTCATCAAAAACATATATTTCGGTTATATTATTTCTAATCTCTGGAACTTGATCTTCATCAAAAATGACATTTTTCGATACTTTTACTTCTTTTGTATTTATATTATACATCCTGTAATTAGTATTATCATAAATAACCTGTATAATTTTCTCACTCTTCTTATCTAATTTTGTTCTTAACTGGTCAGGAACATGAACATACCCAGCACTACCAAACACTTTCACATGACCCAACTGAGGTTTTATTCCATTCCAGAACTCATAAGGTTTCATGTTAGGGGTCTGGCTTGAGGAGGTTCTATTGATTATATAAACTGCACAGTTCACCGCCTCAGCCCACAAATTCAATGGAACATCTCTTGCATGCAGCATAGAGTGAGCACTTTCCACAATAGTGAGTAGTTCTCTCTCAGCACGTCCATTTTGTTCGGGGGTGTATGGAGCTGTACACTGCTTAATAATGCCTTCTTTATCCATATAGTCCTTGAAAGCCTTGTTTATATATTATCTTCCATTGTCTGTATGAAGGACCTTTACATTGTGGGCATATTTGTTTCTGAACATGGCATTATATTTCTTGAAAAATTCCAATACATCACTTTTGTGTCTCGTAAAATATACATGCATGTAACTTGTAGCAGCATCTTTGAACAATACCGCAGACCTTGAACTGATGTGTGACTTATAGACCCGCAGACATCGCTGTATACTAAGTCACCTGGCTGTAGTTCTTCTCGCACTGATTTGTGACATGGAAAACCACACTGTTTTCCATATGCATATGCTTCGCAAACAAAATTACTTTGATTGTAATCAACTTTTAAACCTTCAACAACACTATTATCACTCATATTCTTTATTTGGTTAAGGTTGATAGGCCCTAGTCTCTCGTGCCACTTTTTAATGTCACTTTCATTGCTTTGAACCACATTACAAGTGTCTGGAACCACGGTTTAAATTTTTAGTTCATGTAGGGGTTTTTTTGTGATTATTGCACTCATTCCCACTTTATCTTCGGTATTTCTTGATAACAGTGTACCCTTTTCGACCGATTACTCCTTCAGAAAACAGGTTTCTTATTAAACTAGGAACATACAAAACTCCTTGTAGTATGCTGTACTCCCACTGTCATCAACCCAGCTGCAAATCATAATTTTTCCAATACCGCACACTTCTACAGACTGTCTGTTTCCTAATGACAATGACTTTTGGTTGCACTCCACAAGTTCTTCAAAATAATCTTTTCTGAATGTAATGTGCGCAGATGCACCGCTGTCTAAAATCCAGGTATTCTCTTCAACTTCACTCAAGTTGGTTTCTACATTAAACGCCAACATTGTCTCATCTTTTGATTGTTTCCTGGTTGATTTATTCGAAGCACAACATTCTTTAGCAAAATGCTCACGCTTCCCACAATTATAACATTCAAAATGATGTTTAGAAGTTTTGTTTTGATTTCAGCTACTACCACTCGGATTGTGTTTCTTTTGTTTTGTATTTGCTACAAGAAGGGCAGTTTCTTGTTCTTCCTCACATGCAATACTGGCCTCTTCATCCAACATATGTGCAGTTAATTTAATGAGGGTCTGCTGTTTAGGATCCAATGACATCCATGCTTGACGCAACGATCTGTACTTGCCAGGCAAAGTTCCTACTATTTTTGTAATGATGGCCAATTCGCTGACACTTTCACCACTATTTCTTAACTGTTGAGCCAGGTTTTCTACCTTCGAGATGTGTTGTGCTACACTGTCACTTGAACAAATTTTAAACTAGTAAAACCTTTCATGAATCAGCATTTTATTCAATTCACTTTTCTGTTCGTATACTGATTCCAGTTTGGACATTATTTGATGAGCAATTTCACAGTGTTCTGTCAGTGTAATTTGCTTGAGATCCATTGAAGAGGTTATAATGAACATTGCCATGCCATCATGTTTTAATAACTCACTTGGGTTATTTTCTGGTTTAGGTATGGAAATATCGATTTCATTTGCTTTCAATGCGCATTTTATTTGGAATTTTCATTGCCGAAAACTATTTCCATAAAATTTTTCCACATTCAAAGATCGTGATGTTTATTTGCATTTTTGAGATTACCGGCGCGCTATTTTTCTGACAATAACAATAACGTTTTCTTTGCTGTTTTCTGCTGTTCTCTAAGTTCCACAGCTTACTGGACCCATAACCTATTGAGGTTTATGGGTTTCTTCTGTAATAAAAACTTGAGATTTCTAGTATAAACGTTTTATCCACTACACCATAACAATGATACAGCAAGAAAGACACAGTTGTACTAAAAAGGCGCCGTTTTACAGTGACGTCGCCTAGTGGCAGTTATACCAACCAAACAGGTGATAATTATGCCAACCAAATAATTTGTTTTCAAACTATGCAAAATGTTAAACTTTTATATTTAATATTTTTCATTACACAATTGGGAGAGTCTACCTGACCAAATAGTTTTACAAATACATTACGATCAAAAAATCGATGGAATAGATTAATCTTAAAATTTAGGGAACGTTAAATCCGGTTTCGGTTGAATCGCTATCTGAAATAGATGCAAAAAATTCCATCAAGGCGTATATCTACTGTCCAGCTAGTTGGGGGTAGTGGTTGGAGGTGAAGCGTTTCATCACAGTTTATGGACTGAAAAATGCTAGTATCTTAGGGGAAACTCGCGTATAGACTACTATATATTTGACCTCATCAATTGCATCTCTACACTTACGAACTGACGACATTGTACCTTTTACCGTCAAGTTTAGTGAATGTGCTGAGCAATGCACATATAGGGCTCTTTTTTCATGTGTTAAATAATATTGCCTATTCGTCAATGGCAGGAAATATCCAGCAGCGGAATGGTAAGTATGTCGGGATAGCCAAATAGCGCAGTTTCACGAACACCAAGCTAGCGACCGAGGGAAGTGGTAATAAAAGGGTGGTTGTTGTAGCCAATAGAGCACCCTCAAAGGGTAGCCAACAGCTCCTCAGTGTTGGTGTCATGCAGTCAGAGGTGGGTGTGGTGGCCGCAATTAAGCTCGCCCCTTATAATGGCCAGACTCCTTGGCGGGAATACCAGCACCAGTGTGAAATAGTCGTCACCTTCAATGGCTGGTCAACGAACAATGGGCATACTGCCTCGCGGCTGTAATGAGAGGCCCTGCACTGAGTATACTACAGTCTCTGCCAGAGCGACATCGACTTCAGCACCCCATACTGGCTTCGGCCTTGGAGCTTCGTTTCTGTGACCGACATCTGAGACACGCCCACCATGACCAACTGCGAAGCCGCACCCAGTAACCAGGGGAGCCCCTGCGGAAATATGGCAGGTTATCAAACGGCTGTCCCACATGTCTCTGGGGAGGTGTACCGAAGAGCCCAAGACTTTATTTAGATATATTTCTTCGTGGATACTATATTACTGATGTATGATGTTTGCCGAGTGGCACGCCTTGCAGCGCCCAGCAATGTGCTAGAATGTCCTGGCTCGAGCATTGGACGTGAAACTGACGAAGTAGGAGCCGACACCCCGGCATGGAATTCAGGCAGCTACACTGTGCCACTAGAACGATGGTGATCGCATAATGGACATTTTTAAGAGGTTGGAGGCAGGATTTCCCGCTTTCGTCCACCTAAGCGTCGGGAATTTTGGTAGTGTGGCTGAACAGAAAATTTGAAAGCCCACTGCCTCCGAAAGAAATGCAGGCCCCTAGAGCTAGAAATAAATACGACCGAGGTAGTTTTGAAGAGGTTGGAATCAATGGTGCGAGAACTCCTGAATGGCGTAGAGGCAGCGAAACTTGTCCTTTGTCGACGTAGGTGCCAAGAATGTTGAGGTTGTATAAAGGAAGGACATTTATAAAATCGATATCCAGGGATGAAATCCGAAATAAACCATCGGAAAACGGGCAAGCTGACAGCTTCGCTAAAAATTAAATCTGGCAGCAAAAGTAGGTAATAATAATCAGATCTACATTTTAACCATAGCTACTGACAACAATAACATCAGGAAAGGAATAAATATCGCTACCTAGGGGTAAGAAAGGCGGGGATATAGTATACTAACTGCCTTCAAATACTCTCCGCGGATATTGTAGACTGGAGGAGAGAAGTCCAGATAAGAAATGTAGTTGCCAGCACACGTCTTCAGGGGAAGGAAGTCAGTCAGAAAGGATCAGAAAAAGAATTTACCGAATTTTCAGCTAGCATCAAGAGGTATTTTCGACATGATCTGAGAGTGCCGATGGAGACATTCCGAGAAGGAAAGCTATAGTGTCGTTGTATGACACTAAACACCGTTTACGCTACCGGTCATGATATAAGGGAAGTTGGAAATTATGAAAGCAATTCATAGATACTTCCTTCCAGACTCGTCCTCTAGGTTATCTGGATAAAACGTTGATGGTGGTCCATGTCGGCCGAGTGGCACTCTACGAATGTTAGAATTTTGCCGAGTCTGTTCGAACAGGCTTGGGGAGGGGACAGTGTTTCTTGTTACCCCTCTGCATCCTTTCACTTGCCAACCCATCGGGCGTGTGAAGCGCAGTGCTCCAAGGACATCACTAGTAACTGGAGAAGCGCTTACTGAGTTACAAACAAAGTGCCGCATAACACTGGCATGTGCCGCGATATGGCTATCGGGACTGTTGCCGTTCCCGTCCTTGGAAGGTTGAATGTCTTCGGTAGTCTCTGCGCGAATCTTCTGGTCATAATTCCACCTTCACCTATGAATGATGCGAGGTGCAAAGAACCTTCTGGGCCAGGTAAGCTCAGCTATATAAACTGAGGCGTGCCTCTGTGTTTAGATTCAAGAATCGGGCGCACATTGGTACGCACAATCCGCGTTAGGTATATCTTGTCAAGCAGCACAGAGTATCTCAGGCCTGCTCTACACGAATGTACGCGCACATTGAACGTCAGTATTCGCAAGCAGTATACATGCATTCGGAATGATGAACGCTCGTTCTGAATCAAGTTCTTATGTAGAAATGGAAAATTTTATAACTACTTTATTATATCCGCAGAATAAAAAAGGAATTTTAGCGTAGACAATATACGGAAAAGAGAACTACTCTCGGAGAGTTTGCCATAACATAAGAATCGTCGGATGGAAGATTAAAAATCTATTATCGTCCTATCAGGTGCCGATTTGAGGAAGTGCTGAGCACTATTGAAGCAGACATAAGATAAGTATCGCCACCTTTTTACGCTTGCAAAGCAAACGCACATGCTTCAAACACCAGACTGCGCGCAGCAAACTACGTAGGGCCTGCGCTCTGCCTCAGCGTATGGCTTGCAACCTAAACTTACTGTTCGCATTTTCCTGCACTGCGCTGCGCTACATCGACCTTCGGAACTACGTTCCAATATGCCATCTGTCTTATCACATGCGCACTTCTGAGCTTTAGAGGCAAAAAACAGCACAGCACAGGCGGCACCCTTAAATTCTGCGAAGACGGGGAACCAACTCTACTACGCATCTGCCATTTTAATGGAAACATTCTAACAAGTGTCTGCTGAAATGAGTGCACTTACAAACATAATTTCTATTTTATTTTTGTTTTTAAAAGTGCATAATCAACCGCGGGCAGAACCAGCTGTGAATTGCCATACGTTATCTATGCGGTAGAGGTTGCTATGGAGTTTTTCCAGGTTCCAATCTTAGAGAGGTTATGAACGTGTGAGCTCTTTTTAAATGCTGCCCACCTATTAGCATACTGGCATAAAGGGAGAACGTTTAAAATGTAAATTACCACAATTAAAAGCAATGTTCAAATATGTGAAAAATATTCTGTTAAGGTTTTAATTAACTACTGGGTATTTTTATTTTATGAAAGAAACAGTTCCGATACAAATCGTTATACAATTTTACTCGTTTACTCTAGTTATGTAAAAATTGATATATTTATTTTAAAAATACCCATCCGAGTCATATGGCTGTCTGTAAGATTTATTTACAAAAACTATTTTTATGTAATATTCATTTTCTGTTTCGATTAATAATGTTTTAAACAAATTAATTTAATAAACTGCTATTATTTCCAATATGAATAAATCTCATGCATGTCCACAACTCCATCTGAATTTCAGCACACACTGTCAACTTGTGGTTGTTTATACTTCCAGGTTTACATTTCATTGGGAGGGGAGATGAAAAGTACGGGATGCGGATTTCCTATTTATCGCATGAAGTAACCGATTTCATAAAAGCGGTGTTCGCGGACGGAAAGTGAGCAGTTAGTATGCGAATGCTTGAACTTTAATTTTATTACCTCAGAAAACCAGGCACAGGGGCTGAGATACACCATTTCATTACTTTTTTTTTTTTTTTGCTGGCAGGAAGCGCTCGTCTGTTTGGCTGAAACGGCTAATGTTTGCTCTACTCTCTCTATCTCTCTCTTCCCTTATAAACCCCCACCCCAATTACCGGTTAAGGAAAATAGGTTCCTGCACATAACTTCGTTTGCCCTTATTTTATTTCATTACTTGGTGGCTGATAAATTCTGCCTTAAATGTGTGCGATAGTGTTACTCAGAGAGATCGCTCTCGTTAGTAATTCACGGAAGAAAATAAACGTTATCAAGTCCGTCAAGTTGACACTAAACGGATTTAACAAGTTAGACCAAGTTTCCTCGGAATAAGTATTTGTTATTTTCAATTGCTACCGAAAATATCGCAAGTTTGTAATCAAGTGGCTGCAACTACGAATATTATTTATAGGCCTTTTGTATCACTTAACTTGCGTATATAAGAAAAGACTTTACCAACATATGGAACAATTACTAAGTTACATGTAATTTAACAGATGGTTAGCAGATCTCGGAGTTCTTCTCGATTAAATCATAAAAACAGCATTCAGTTTGCGTTTTAAAATTACTGAATATTATTTTTTTTTCTTTAAAGCCTATGAGACAGCTTGGCCAAAATTATTTTTAATAAGGTATTACAACAAAACCGCTTTCACTCACAAGTAAGAAGAAGGAAAATGTAATTGATAGTGTACGAAAGAAATATCACTATAAATAATACGAAGGAATGGTTTCTGTTTATACACTTAGGTTTAATGGGAAGAATATGTTATCACAAACATAATCGATTTATACAAGTACAAGAGTGACATTTGTGTAGTCTCTTGGCTGTTTGGGGTTCCCTTATCATTACTGTAACACAACACTTTGCACACAAGGTGTCCCCTAGTACGGCATGGACGAGATGAATGGAAGCTGGCGGTAACTCGAGAACGTTGCTCTACTCAAACCTGTCGATTTCTAGCAGCTTGGATGACGGGAGAGGGTAGATTAACTGGAGATTGAGCTGTTTAGGCGTTAAAATGAGGTGGAGGTGGGTAGGTATTACGCCGTAAAAGCCCTCTCACTTTACGCATCATCCGTCCGAAAAATTTTCCATTCCGCCGAGGCAAGGGTTTGAAAAGAGGAGACCTAGTTAGTTACTAATAATGAAGCCATTATATCGAAAATACTCCATTTCTTACCAAGCGATTCACAGTTTACAATTTTCCTTGGTATTTAAAAACAAATTAAATTTATTATTAATGGTTATCGTTAACTACTTGAAAATGATTTAAAAAAATTTTATCCAGCTCTTCTGTACGTATTTTGAAATAAAGTAAACAACAGTACTGCTAATAACCATGCAGAGACTTTGCAACGCATAGAATATTGATCAGTCCATTTCATCACCCATCACAAATTAATGAATTGATTTCGAAATCAACATCTTCATAATGGAACAAAATAAGCAATTTAAATTCATATGCTTGTTTTTGTCATCACGGCTGAGGTCATATAGGAAATATGAGGTGGGGATGAAAGAACGAAACAGTGATCGTGCAACATGCTGCCTGATGAAAGAACACACTTACCATATATTGATGCGCATTGCACACGCTATACATGATGGCGAAATACGTCCAGCTAGATGTTCCAACTTCCCACGGGAATTTCCTGCAAAAATATATAAGTTTAACGTTTCTCTACTTTTGACAGCCCTTCTGATTACGGGGTTTTTTGTGTGCAAAGGCGTCCACAAGCTTGACGAGAAGCAAAACTCACCCCATGTAGAGCCATGTGTGAATCTGGGAGGGGCTGCCAGATGTTTGAAGCGAGTTTGAAGACGTTTCCTAAGGATGTTCCAAAAATGATGCACTAGGTTGAGAGGTAGGTTTTTACCAAGACGTCACCTCTACCACCGTACATTATCTCTCAGGTGCCACTATCCAGAGACAGAAATTCGGGAATTGGTAGAAGACAGATACTGTAAGAATGCACACAGTCTTCTTCAGTGATGCGTGATAAAAATGCCATCTTCCAGAACATGTAGCGCCCTACCACCTTTTTGCACCGTACTACGCCAATAAAAACTATTGCGTGGATGTTATTCAATTTCCTTTATCTTATAACTGGTACACTCAGTAGAAATACATGAAGAGATGGCGCCATTGCTTGGTTAAAAGCTAGACGAACAAAGTTATAAGAGTTTCACTTGCAATATTGACATTGCATCTGACATGCTCCAAAGTACTCCTGTGTCAGTAGAAGTCGATTATTTCTTTTCCAAGTCTAGTTCTGTGATTTAAGCAGGATTGAGAGTTCTGAATAAGGTAAAAATTTTGTCTATATATTTTCATGACTGAGCCCTTTAAGATTCCGTATTTCTAAGTCTCTAAGTCATATAACTATTCAAGACACATTTAGGCTTCACCTCACTGTCCTCTGGAAATGCTAACCTCAGTTACGCCTGTATTGTTTACTTTCTCAATTAGTAGCAATTCTATTCTCTACCACTTTTTTTATTTTCTTTTCCAGTTTTGTGAATAAGACACATTTATCTAGTGCATTTATAATCTCCCTTCGCGAAAGTAACTGAAGCGCGCTGCTGATAAGAGCCTTATCAATTCCCAAATGAGTTCGCAGTTTTTTACCGGTCCCTGTTTATTGGCGAACAGCATGCAAACTCACGGGCGTACACGAGGGAGGGTGTGCGCAAAATTATGACATCTGCCATCGAATGAAGGGAGTTTGCGCAATGTTCCTTTTGGTATAGAGCGTCGTTGAATAAGTAACGGTCGCCAGGCATTTCCTGAGAAAACACGCTGTGGTCGAGACCGCTTGCTGCTCGTGAGGGGTTCTCGTGGGTGGCACACCTATGTGCAGCGTTTCTGTGTTGAACTCGGTTCGCGATGGGAAACCAGTACATGCTAACGTGCACGTGTGAAGGAAAACAACTGGTCACCACGACAGTCATGCACTCGTTCTCGTTCAGCCAGATATATTCGCAACATGAATATCGGCTCCTTGGCGGAATGAGGTTGTTTAGGTCACATTTCGTAAAGTTCTCAGGTAATTAAATCTTCGCAATAAAAATATGTAGGAATTAGATCATTTAATTGTATTCGTTTTGGTAGGCATTTAGTTGGAAAACAAAGTGGTAAAAATAATCGCCGAAGGCTAACCAGAACTATTTTCATTCCTACAGTAAACCTTAATTAAGTTTTTACGTCAAGAGGCTTATAAAACTTAATACAAAGCAAACAATTTCTAATGCGTACACTTCGTGTTAATTATGGTTCCGGTATATTTTCATGAATTTAATATCATATTACGCATGACTTTTAATATTCGGACGTATAAATGAAGGTAACCCTTTACGTCTAATGTAAGTAAACTTTCACTGTGCTGTTTTTCAGCAATCAGAGTACTCATTTCACTTACACCAAAACTGTCGTTGAACGACTTGGAAGAATAAGTGTGATCGTTAGCATTAATTTTCTTACAATTAAAAGTTCCCTGTAGATAATTAAACTGCAATGCGCTTTAGGATACCAGAAAAACGGAAACTATGATTCTTCTTTGTTTCTAGGAAGATCGTATAAGTTGAGACTTCTAATGCACGCGATCGGTGATAAATTTTCGCTAATTCCTACGCGTCTGCATTTTGGGGTCGCTTCCCATACGACACATAGACCCCTACTCGACTAACTCTCATGTTGTATTTACGAATGAAGGCAATCAAGTGAGTGGCCAAGCAAATATTTTATATAGTTGATTCAACTAAACTTTTTTGACAGTCTAATTTATTTCGGCCCCAAAGCAGAGATTCTGCTTATTCAAGGAATTTTATTTGACGCCAAAAATCATTTTCCTTTGCTTTTCAAGTTTTGCTTACTTGACCAAATATATTTTTGGGAAAACTAAATGTAATTGTAGCCCTGTAGAAACAAAAATTTCGTTGGCTCGAATAAACATTTTTCTCGGTGTGCGTGGACCTTTTAACACAACCAGCACATGTTAGGATTACTTTCTTACTTTTGGCCACCAAAACAGTTTAACGTTTGCTGATGTATTTTCGATATTTCAAAATAACAATTTAAAGTAACCAATGTAATTTTTCAAACGTTCTTTAAGTTTAAATTCGCATTCAAAAATTAAAAATAAAGGAAAGTGTTCCGACAGAGATTTGAACTCAGGGTCAAAACTGCCCGTCTCCCTACATTTAGGCCTAGGTGCTAATCACCACGCCGGTAGAACAGCAAAATAATCTGATATGTTCTGGAGCNCGTCTCCCTACATTTAGGCCTAGGTGCTAATCACCACGCCGGTAGAACAGCAAAATAATCTGATATGTTCTGGAGCATGTAGCTTAGAGTTGGATTTAGTGAAGAGATTTGGGCTGCTCTTAACATAGAGGTCTTGAGAGCCGACATAGGATTGGAGCTGTGAAGTGGGTAAATAATCTCGGCCGTTAATAGCTGTTAGACTGGTCGGCTGGTACAGTCGTTTGGTACAGTTCTTTCGTGTAGGTTTTTGGTATGGCCGTTTGGCATGGTCATTTGGTGTGGTCATTTTGTAAGGTTTATTGGTATGTTTTAGCTGGTGTTTTCCAATCGTTTTTCAATTTGGTCAGTGTTGTTGTTTGGTATGTCAATTTGGCCTTGATGGCTGGTTGAACTAGTTGGTATGGGTGTTTGGTATGGCAGGTGGTATGCGAAGCCTACAATGATAACAGGTCTTGTTGGTTGATATAGATGTTTGGTAAGGTCAGTTGGTATGTCAATTTTGTATAGTTTTCGGTGTAGATAACCTGTATCGTTGGTTGGTTGGCCCAGTTGGTTAGTCATGTTGGTTGGCCCAATTGGTTGAACTTGTCGGTTGATCTTGTCTATTGGTCTGTCTAGTTCGATGCTCTGGTTGATCTTGATTGTTATTATTATTCACTGGTCTAGCCTATTAATTGATCATGTTGACCAGTAAGTCTAGAGATTTGAGGTCTGATCTTTTTGTAGTCTGGTTTTGAGTTATTTATAT
Organism: Clitarchus hookeri; assembly: GCA_002778355.1. Lineage (NCBI taxonomy): Eukaryota > Metazoa > Arthropoda > Insecta > Phasmatodea > Phasmatidae > Clitarchus > Clitarchus hookeri. Next base: position 24,877 of record NQII01010827.1, read on the forward strand.
GAACACTTTGAATGGTCTTTTGCTAGAATCTGGTCTGTTGGTATGGGTGTTTGTTTCACCAGTTTGTATGGTCATTGTGTATGGTTGGTGATTATGGCTGGTTGGTATGTTCCGTCAGCCGTTTTGGCCAGTTGGCCTAGTCTGCTGGTAAGGGTGTCTGGTCTGGTCCGCCTTGTCGGTTGGTCTTGTCCAAAGGTCTTGTTAGTCAGTGTTGTCGGTTAGTATTTCCAGTTGGGGTTGATGGCCAACTAGCCAGATGGAGAAGTATAGATATTCAGTGTGGTCGAAATGTATGATTATTTGCAGTGTTCTTTATGTCCAGTTGGTATGGACATTCTAGTCGGGTGGTCTTTATGGTTGGTATTATATGTTGGCTGGAATTTTTGGTTGGTGTTGATGATTGATCGGTTGGTCTTGTTTGTCAGTTGATTTGAATGGACCTATAATTCCGTAGTGGACTTAGTGGGATGTAAGTGCGAAATGTACTTAAGTAACACGATCGTATGTGTTAATATGTACTAACATGCCTTGTCGCTGTAATAAACACGCATATAGGTTCAAATGAGTCAGTTAGAGCCAAACAATGGCACAGTAATGTAATTATTACGATGGTCAATGTATCTGTCTCTCTTACGCGTTGATCAACTGCGACACACGTTCCATGATGAGGGGTCACTCGGTTCGGGTATTTTTTTTGGTACAAATTACTTGCTCTCAGACTAAATCAGCTGGCTGTGCCGTATATGAAATACACGTCGGTCAATCCCTCCCATATAAACCTCGACATGCTGTCTACACTGCAGTTCTACACACATGTAAGTCCATCAAACACTTTCTGATTCGTTTCATGTGTGCTTTAGTGAATATTCGGCACAATATCGGTTGCTTACAATGTATAAGTAGTATTGCATACATGCCAGGCATGGTATCTATACCAAAATGAATAGTTATTCAATCCGCTATAAATTTAAATTAATTATTAATTGTTATCATCACAGATGAGAAATTTTGTGTGCGAAATAAAGGAAAATGCTGGGTCCTAGGTACTTGCAACAAAAAGGTCTAGTATGTTAAGTAGGACGTATTGCTCAATAAGGCAGTATCAAAATGCCATAAAACTTGAAGGCAAAACAATTACAAGTAGAGGGTGGCCACGCCTATTATTACGTGAAGTGATATTTCTCGTTAACATGAACAATTATCCAGAGAATTAATATTTTACAAAAATTTTCGAACTCGATTTTCAAGGGCGTATATCTCCCATAGGAATTGAGTGGAAAGATTTGGGCGACTCTTAACATCAAGGTCTTAAGAGGGCATATGGGTGAATTGAGGTGAGTACGGAGCCGCGCCGGAATGCAAGAGTGGGGGAAACGAGATGTCCCTCAATAAAACCCGCAGACCAGCAGCATTGTCTGGCACGATTCTCACATGCGAAAATCCGGGAGCGACCCCTACGGGAGTCAATCCCGATCGTCTAGGTGGGAGGCGAGTACTCTGACCGCTACACCTCCGAGTTCACCTTGGAAATTGAGCTACGCTATAAGTTGTATTGTATAGTCTTCCTCATTTTCTACATGGAATCACCCCCCGATATATGTCGTGTGAGTTTCCGAACAGTCAGTATTCTGCATCCCCTTTTGTGTGGTGCAAATATTAATCTTCTCAATAAAACCAGTTAAATTCATGCGTAAATACATATTTCCATCACTGTCTCTTCATTATAATACGCGTTCTTCAAATTTTAAAGTGAATTTCCATTAGTCCTTTTCACCTAATTGCAACTCCTTCGAAAAGCGCGGGAAGCTGGTTTATAAGTGTGTGTGTGAACAAGTACACACAAGCATCTTATTACGTAATTACAATTCCCAATCCTCGAGTAAGGACGCAATTCATCTATTTGCTGTTCTCTCGTTACTCTCGGCAGACGTAATGCGGGGAGCCTACAATCCAGAGGAGTAAAGTATTGAATCATCGGCCTCTTCCCCTCATCTACCGATGCCGTCCAGCGTATCTTACCACGCCTGTCTTACAGCCATCCTCGTGTGCGCTGCTCTCCGTTTTCTCCCCCTTAATTGAAAGATTCTCCGGCCAGTAGGTCGGAAAATAGTTAATTCGATGATCAGGAGCGTTAAATTAAACTTTTCGTCTTTTTCGCTCCAAAAGATAAAGCCAGAAAAAGAGGAAGCGACGTGAGAGATATAACTCAACCGTTACTAACCGCAAAATAAATAAGGTATCAAAGTAATATTTCTTCACACTGACAATCAATCGGGGTTTATTTAATTGTCGTTTATTATAGTTATAAGGATTTCCCCATAAATTAATTTATTTGTCATAAATGGCATATACGAATACCTACTAAAATCCTTTTTCTTCTCGCACTTAGCATATATGGCTTGTTGCAATCGCTAAGTAGGCCTATTAGTTTGGTTCTAACCACCTTTTCTTGGGTCGTCCGGTATTCCTTTTAAATGTTGGTTTATAGTATATTGTTTACTTGGGATATCTTGTATATTTCTTGTATCTTTCTACATGTTCTAGCCAATTTTTCCCTGTGTGGTTTTATTTGTCCTTTTTATTAATTAGTGTTTAACTGTTGTAGAATTTAATTATTGTGTTCTTCCTTGCTTTAGTTTTTAGTGTTCTTCTAATTGCCGAGCG
>NQII01010828.1:0-21415 GCA_002778355.1 Clitarchus hookeri
ATCCTCTTGCTCGTGTGAGGATTTTTCGGCTCTTGCTTCGAGGAGCTACAAATCCACCTTCCTCATTTTTTCATTAATTTTTTTTCGGAATTTTTTGGTGTAAAAGCGATTTTTGGGCAAAATAATTTATTTCGGAAGTGATTTTTGGAGTGAAAGAAGAAATTTTGTCGATAAACCGCTGGCCGCGCCTATGACGACAGCCAAGATGGCTAACGGCTACTAGCTCATACTCCTGAAATCCTGTCTCATAACCGGAATATGTAAAATACTCAAGTTATTGGCTACTTCTTCTACGANTAGCTCATACTCCTGAAATCCTGTCTCATAACCGGAATATGTAAAATACTCAAGTTATTGGCTACTTCTTCTACGAGTGTAATTCATTTCATATTTTCGGTTAATTATATACTGATATGTTAGGCACCTAGTGCATCTCATGCAACACAGTCCCAGCTAATTTCCAGTGAAAGGAGTATTCCATGGCGGATAACAAAGCAGCTGGTATACCCACTCTTGCACCAAGCATTATGAAAGCNTCCAGTGAAAGGAGTATTCCATGGCGGATAACAAAGCAGCTGGTATACCCACTCTTGCACCAAGCATTATGAAAGCCTGAACAAGATCTAGTACGGCGGTAGGTACCCAGGCATACTTGATTCATGGATCACAGACATCGAAATCACTGGGAAGCAAAAGAGACTTGGACATACGATATCTGTTTTAGAATCTAAAAAATTATTAGAGCNGACATCGAAATCACTGGGAAGCAAAAGAGACTTGGACATACGATATCTGTTTTAGAATCTAAAAAATTATTAGAGCGTCTAAGATGGCAAATATATATAGGGTTTTTTATTTGTAGACAATAAAATAGCAATTTTTAATAATTTTTAGTACAAAATAATCGGNGCAAATATATATAGGGTTTTTTATTTGTAGACAATAAAATAGCAATTTTTAATAATTTTTAGTACAAAATAATCGGCTCAAGTGTAAGGTCGGGTAGCTCGTTGATACGTAGCGCGCCTAGAAGTAAGGCTACGTGCGCATATCACTCGCTGTAGGTTGCCTATCAGCAAGAACGGCTAGGATNCGTAGCGCGCCTAGAAGTAAGGCTACGTGCGCATATCACTCGCTGTAGGTTGCCTATCAGCAAGAACGGCTAGGATTTGGTTATTAACTAATAGAGTGAAGATATTTGGGTGGCTCTTAACAGCGAGGTCTTGAGAGCTGATGAGGGTGATTGAGGTGAATATGGAGTAGCACCGGAATGAAAGGGCTGGGTAAACTGGAGATCCCGAGAAAACCCGCTGACCAGCGACATCGTCCGACACGATTCCCACCTGCGAAAATCCGGAGTGAACCGGTCGTGGATCGAGAACCTGGTTCGCTTTGGTGGTAAACAAGCAGTCTAACCGCTCAGTCACCGCGGCTTTTTTTAAAACTAAGTACAGAGTACTTAAGAAATATCTTACTTCACGAACTCGAGCCGCACAAGACAACAAAATGCCGTCACTTGCCGTCAAAATGTTGGAACGTCATTCGTCAATCAGCGCCTGGTACTATACTTGCCAGCCATCAGCTCGTTCTACAGGGAACATTTTGCAGCACTTAGTAGCCAGCCAGTCACACAGCCTCACGCAGAAAATCTGAAACTGGCTTCGCTCGCTTCAAACAAACTGTAACGCTTTTAGCCTCTGTATACTTATCTATTCTGTATCTAAGAGGTACAAGCTATCCGCTACTTGGAAGAACTAAGGCAAACATTTACGTCGATATGGTGTGCCGGTGTCTGACAAAACGACGGTGAATGTGTGGTAATGCGGCGGTTCAGAAATTGAAGCATACTCAATTTTCTAGCTCACCTTATACCTTTTCATTCCGGATGAAAACGCCAGGAATGTGTTTGACGACCTGACACGACCTCTGACATTCAAGGTAAATATTTGATGCGGCCCCTTCTTGTTTGTCCTTCTCTCTTCCCCCACCCTTTCTACATTAACTCACGCCCTTCCTCAAATAAAACGGCTTCAATCTGCTGCAGGCGAAGATAAACACTGCTTTGGTGTGATATTTGGTACTTAGTCCATATTGCTGTTGTAGACGTTTTGGTACTCTCGGTTAATTGCAGTCGGAGCACTAACAATGCACTCTGTTAATTATCTCTGATGAGCTTCTATCAGCATACCTCACGTTAGTTAACGTTTCGCATGTGAGGATAATCATTATTACCAGTTTCGCATTATGTCCAGTTCCCTACAGAGACATGCATATAGCTGTTTTGGTACGTGGGCAAAAGAACCTAAACGNAGTTTCGCATTATGTCCAGTTCCCTACAGAGACATGCATATAGCTGTTTTGGTACGTGGGCAAAAGAACCTAAACGTGGAAAATACATCAAATAAATTTTGATTCTGAAGTCCCCTCACTGAGTGAGGAGACGTAAGAGTAATATGCTAGATTCACATTCGGGAGGACAGGGGTTCGAACCCCATTCCGATTGTTATGATTTTGCATCTCTCTGGATTTCCGAAATTACGCAATTACAAAGGACGGGATTTTTTATTAATGGAAGCCAATTCCGGTTAGTTCCCTGTATCTGACTATCCAATCCATTAGTTATTTCTGCAATATCCCCACTCTTCACGACAGATCAATCCAAACGTCATTCTGTGAAGTCATTCTACACAGAAAGTATAAGTTTCGAAACATCTGCGGAAATAAGAGACTTTATACAAACGGCAAATACAATAATACCGGTCATATTAAGAGCATTGTGTGGAAAACAGAAACTATAAATGACTCATTAGTAATAGATCCATTATTATGTTTCATAAATAAACATTATTTCAATGGATTCTTCGAATGCTAATTGAGTGCGGTTGGCTGCCTTTCTTAATGANATGTTTCATAAATAAACATTATTTCAATGGATTCTTCGAATGCTAATTGAGTGCGGTTGGCTGCCTTTCTTAATGAGTGCAAAAGTAAACATTCATAAGCTGAAATCCAATGAAAATATAAAATGTAAGATGAAGTATACAAATAGTGAAAAACTCTGAGCAACTATCTTCACTTTTTCTTCTTTATTAAGGGTTATTATCTGCTTCAGCATACAACAAACTGAATGTTTTGGCTATTTAAACAACTTATGTAATCAGGTAGGTAAAAAAATTAAACGAAGCCGAACTACAAAACATNTGAATGTTTTGGCTATTTAAACAACTTATGTAATCAGGTAGGTAAAAAAATTAAACGAAGCCGAACTACAAAACAAATATTTTGGGCAAGTTGGTACATACATTTGCAGTAGCTACGGTAGAGAAGCGCTATTCCATTTCCCGAGCCCACCTGTTGTTATTAAAACGTGTGAGTTTTAAGTGGATCTCAAATACAGTTGTTTTTTATAGTGTGTTAACTAAATGCAGCATTTGAATGGTTACACGAGACAAATTCATGCTTTCCTAATCACAACATGCTTTTAATACACCTGGGATAGCCAGAATCTAAACCCTTTCAATCCTGCATCGACCTAGGCTCCAGATTTGGCAAACAAGAAACATTGCAGCCCGTGTTGGATTTAACGTCACCAACATTCAAGTGGGATCAGCTCCCACCGTCTTGGATTAACAAAATTTTCGCCGTAACTTGCAACACATTTTTTATATTGGGCGTGTACATAGCATAGGGCATCCATTGTTTTACACATGTTCTAAAACATGTATTGCTATACTACTGTTCCAGGATAATTTCTGTAACCGGCCGCAAAGAAAAATTACTTGCATTCTTACCGGCAGTCGCTAGTAAAATATTTTTAAAGCAATAGAGATATAATACTCTGACAAGGACTTAGCAGCTATTTTAAAAGCCATATCGTGTGAAAAATTTTGTTTAACTTTCTTAATTGGATATTTGGCAAAAAAATTGCAAAAATCCACGATGAAGGCGCTTGATTATCCTTAAAAATTTTCCATAGAAAGTGAAATAACTGCTCTTTACTTGCAGTGCATACATTGGATTGAACTTTTAACAAAAAAAAAACCTGTGTTAACTTCCACAAATTATGTTAGCCTCAGGAAAATTACCGAATCCTTTCAGTACTGCACCTCGCTGAGTACAGCCTTTGTCTCCGAGATTTCAAGGCTTTACATCATCATCTATTGATGTTAGTGACGTCACAACTTTAGGCCAAACACAAGTGGCCAATATGGCTTACAGAGTGGTTAGTTTACGCATATGGCGAGTCGTATTTTAATTGAAACTCTGGCTGTGTTCTTCTGTGTCTTCGAAGTTACACTGATTGGGTGATATGCATGTTATTATGTTTCCTGACAATGATGAAATATTAAAATCCTTGTTGTACGTTATTTCACGAGAACATTTCATGCCTACAAAGGTTTCAGATGTAAGTAGTCGTTTATCTCTGAACTTTAAAGGCTTTCAGCAGAAAATATAATATCCATGAACAATTATTATTGCAGCCTGAGTATGTGTGTAATAGCACGAGAAATAATAAGAGATAGCTTTTTAGGCCCACACCGGGACTAAATTGTTTCATGTACGTTACATAAATGTTTCATGTTCAAATAAAACCGATTTCAATGATAATAAACAAATGTTTTGAAAGTATTTGAGCAACTTCGTTAGTTAGTTTCTATGAATTATTTCAAACTGTATAGATATTTTCCAAAATATAATACAAAGCAGGCTTCACTGCAAAGGGATTTTATTTATGATATCTTCCCCGTTATTTATACATTATTACGTCACATCATTCCTGATCAGAGAATAATAAATAAACGGCCTACAAACTTTTTGATATATTCACCGAATGAACCACAAGGTAATAATTCTGAACAGCTTTATTATCTTGCTTGCGAATGCCAACAGAGTAAATGCAACGAAAATGAAGAATGGGATACAGCTAGAAATTCCGAGACTATACCATCGAATTTTCTGAACAACGCTTTCAATTTGTTTACAAATTGCAACAAAATGAAAGGAACGAAACAATGTTATTATTCATTACTGCCAATTTTAGTTTCCCACATTGTTACATATTTCAAAGCATGCCGCCATTATTGTATTGCCTACTGCCAGTAACGTTACGTGGAGGTTGTAAGCCCTTGTCTCGGTGGTGGCAGTACATTTTCCGCCATTTCCTACATACGTCCAATGTTAACAATTCTAATACGATTGCNCCTTGTCTCGGTGGTGGCAGTACATTTTCCGCCATTTCCTACATACGTCCAATGTTAACAATTCTAATACGATTGCATGTTTTATTTTGAAATAGTTTTGAAAATTAAAACAAATTAAGCTCTGTGTTATGATGTGATCAGGCCTTAGCTGAACTGCCTGCCTGATCACACCTTCAAACATTAAACCAGGACACGAGCGTGATTGCAACAACACTTTGCGTAGACAGTTGCAGAAATACCCTCCACCGCCCAGTAAACAGGTCCGAAAATATTAAACAACGCAACCGATATAGGCCAGCATAACACCGGCAGCGGCATATTTTGTAGTCGACCCGACCAGAAAAAAGACCACTGAAGATGGGTGTGTCTGGCCGTCGTTAACCGCCTCCTAGAAACAGCCTCCGGCAACATGAACAGGGTGGGGACTTTTCAATTAGATTGTAATCGTAATGGCGTGATGTAATAACATTTAACACAATTAATTAGCATATTGGTATACGATTTAAAGCTCCCCCGATCAATAGTCACGTAAATAGTTGTTGTATAATCCTTATGTTCAATAAACCTAATCTTATACTCTTGTGCTCTACCTAACAATTAATCATTGTTTGAGCTACGCCCTAAGACACTTTCACGTATGAATGGCTTAAAAACGCATTCGTAACAATGGTGGAGGCTTGGTTCCTCTCTAACCTCTCTCTGCCTTGCATCAGCTTCTCTACCATCCACCCCCATTTCAATAAATTCCNGAGGCTTGGTTCCTCTCTAACCTCTCTCTGCCTTGCATCAGCTTCTCTACCATCCACCCCCATTTCAATAAATTCCCCACCCACCAATTTCCGTATTAATAATTTCAAAATTTCAGCGAAGGCCAGTTTTAGCATTAAAACTTTTAGCTTTTTAGTTGCAGTATAATTAAAATAATGTCATATTATCTACTTTTAAAATGTATTAGGTTGAAAGAANGAGGCTTGGTTCCTCTCTAACCTCTCTCTGCCTTGCATCAGCTTCTCTACCATCCACCCCCATTTCAATAAATTCACCACCCACCAATTTCCGTATTAAAAATTTCAAAATTTCAGCGAAGGCCAGTTTTAACATTAAATCNACCAATTTCCGTATTAAAAATTTCAAAATTTCAGCGAAGGCCAGTTTTAGCATTAAAACTTTTAGCTTTTTAGTTGCAGTATAATTAAAATAATGTCATATTATCTACTTTTAAAATGTATTAGGTTGAAAGAATAATTTATCTTTTACAGCCCAATCTCTAAACATAAAAGCTATTATTTGAATCATAAATAACAAAGGGTATTGAAATGTATAGAATTTCAGTGTGAACCGCAAGTCCCTAGTTGCGTATATATATGTATATATACACTTGTAAACAATTTACCTCAGCAATACCATTCTAGTAATTTAAATTAAAATATAGANTATATATATGTATATATACACTTGTAAACAATTTACCTCAGCAATACCATTCTAGTAATTTAAATTAAAATATAGATCACCTGTGTGCGCTGGATGTAGTCAATTGAATTGCAACTATTACTGTGATAGTAAATCACAATCCCGTGAGCATTTCCCTTTGCATTTACTTTCAACGAATGCTGATTTAATAACTTCCATGCAGTACACCATATTGTACGTAGTAAGATATTACTGTGAACAGATAAAGTACAGATAATATACATATATATGTATATGTATTATGATACTTTCCCTTCAGTCTACATACTGTATATTTAAGAAACTTTTCATGACATGCATAGAAAAAAGGAATAACTACGAGANCCCTTCAGTCTACATACTGTATATTTAAGAAACTTTTCATGACATGCATAGAAAAAAGGAATAACTACGAGATTTTAGTATTCTGACATAAATCCAGTATCACGTTTTTAGTTGGCATATGGAAGGACGATACGTAGCGGCTACAGGCCAGGAAACGCGACCCAGTTACAAAGTGCCGAAACAACACATTCTGCATCAGCACTTCCTCGCGACTCGAGCGCCGCTGTGTTGCGAAACAGCATGCTACCGCACGCCACGCAGTTTTATTACCCCACACACACTTTAAAACTTAAGTTTATTGTTCTAGATGAAGTTTCTCATAGTCTCAATTTGTTAACGAACTTCCCACAAACCAGTGCTATAAGGACACGGGGAGAATGAATTCCGCTGGGTTTACACAGTTCTGTGATCCGAGGACTTAGCCAATCTTCGTGGCTTTCGGACGTGCGAGTGACCCGCTGTGCCAGTAACTCTGCATTGTTTGATGCGCAGACTGCTAAACCTAACGTGAGAAGGAATAATTGTGTGTAATGTCAAGGGTATTTAACGAAATGGGAATAGTGCCCGAGACGCACCCACTTCGACTGTGACTGTCCATTCACGGTTCACCCACATCCACCCAATTGTCAAGAGTACTTACTCAGGAGGTCAAACTTTTCGTTTCGCTTGAGAGGCAGAGCAATATTTGGGCCTCTGGCGGAGTGGTGACCCGACCAGAGGGGTCTGTTTTCTGTGCTCTAGCGTCTTGAAAGAGTTCAGGCAGAAGGGGCGCAATCTGGATGTGTTGGATTTTTGCTGTGGGTCTTTTATCTACTACACAGTACTTTGAAAGTATACCATGAGGTGTACTTTTGCTTTTGACCTACCTGGTGTCAGTCATTAAGTGCAGATTTCTCCATTTCCCGTATGCTACCCCTTTGTGTGGAAGTAGAAGTGTAATTATTACGTATTTAATTATTTATGTATTCCATTCGTATCTACTATCTTCTATTTGCATAATCAGTGTCATTATGTTATACTTATACTATGTGTTGATGTCCCTCGGCCTTGTTAACATGCAATACGTTCTTTTCCTCCTCGTCATTACAATCTTAACTTTTTAATATTCAATTTCATTATATTCTACTTATGCTATGTGTTGGTAACCAGCGTACTTATGAAAATTTTAATCATTATGAACTTTATCCGCGCACACAGCCATCTGCAATAACTTCTTTTCAAAGAAAATTATTTGTATGAAACCGGTACTAGTATAACCATCCTCATTTGTAGGCATTATCAAAGAACTGGATCAAAAACAGTAACGTAAATATAAAGTTGTAACATAAGTTAGTATCCATATACCACCCGAGAAAACAATTGACAAAAACAGTTAAGAAATAGATGAGCTAAAACTCACGTTTAAATATATAGGCTCCCAAGGTCAGACACACCCAGAAATATAATAAACACATAAATATAATAAAATAAGGATTAAATTCACTAGTTAATTTTAGTTAGTATAATTAGCATAAACTGTTAGTGCCCCATTAATGTATTTAAGGTAAATGTTTCAATATGGTGTTTAGATAAACTGTGAAGGCATTCTGTTAATATAAATTTGCTTGCAAAGTTTCAGATCAACGGTACCGCAAGTTCCATGTCAACAGCAACCAGCACGTTGTCACAACAAACCCCCCTCATGTAAAGTTCCTCCGGGGGTCGGTTCAAGCAACGCCCACGAGAACACCTGTCCTGACGTCACGCGCAACAACCTCATCAGCGCGCTCACAACCGTCAGCACTACCGCTTAACCCAGCTCGCGAGTCGTACGTTAAAATAGTTACAGGTAACCAGCGGTTCACATATTTTTCTTATCCCCACTTACACTTCACCCTGCAGGTAGCGGTAACACATAACACAATTTACTTTTAAAAAGTTCATGATTGCATAACAACAGAAAAAAAATTAGCGATTGCTAATAGGAGGCCTCCAAAATATATTTCTGAAATGTATTATTTATAATAAAAGGAAAAAATAAAACCAGTTTTAAAATAAAAATAATTTTAAAAAAAGAAATACGTCACTGCTTGTAAATATATATATATATTCTTTTTGAACATTTACCTAGTTAATTAACAACTTTTATGAACAAATTAATACATTCTAAGATTTGCCATCATAAAATAAAGACATCTCATTTATAGTACTTCTTATCACTGTAATTTAAGCTTTTAATTTTTTAGAGAAAACTAATTATTTGTACAATTTATCACATATAATATGTAATATTATATGTTATTAACACACATCTTGTATAATAAGTTAAATATATTCCTTCAACATTTTGTTTTGTTATATTTTAAATACTTGTGTATATGTTACTTTAAGTATCCTTTCCATTTCCCTATTAACTATTAAAACGTAGTATAAAAGCAGCTGCTATGTATTTTTTTTTAATTTTATGGAAGTTCTAATTATTAATTGGAAAAAAAGATTATATGTTTTGATACCACCCCATCAGTATGCTACTACCATGACGTCCCATGCCATTTTAGTACATAACAATCTCCTATCATATCACTATTTTTGTCAGTGCTATAACATGAATTTATTTCCAGGAAGTGTATTATCTGTACAAGTAACACAATAATTGTTGTTACGGGGAGAGCATTTAACATACCAAATTTATATTACTTTCATTTAAAAAACTGCTTTATATTTTCATTATGATAATGGTTAATTTTTTTTTCTTAATGCCTTACAAGAATTAATGTAATGGACAATTCACGCCACGTAGTATTTAAGGACTCACAAACTCAGCTGACGCGTTCGCGAACCGCTCGCGGGGTGTCTGCCGCTTTCGCGTGGAAGAAAATTTGCACACCCAGCGGAATTTAAGTTCAATGCCAGCAAGGTCACTGCAAATAAAGAGCGCAGCGTTTTTTCGGCCCACCTTGCCCGAGGACTGCACGAAAGCAATTGGTAGTTCCTTATACCTAACAAATCGATCAACTATAATTCCTTTCAAAAACATTTTACTACCATAGTGAAGAGGACTTTAACCCGATCAATATTCCTGCTGCCACAACAGGAACCCTGCAACTCCCAGTCATCTACGTAATCCACACGGACTCTAGGGCGAGATGAAGGTATCTCGCTAGTGAAAATTGGGGGATATGTTATGATGTGATCAGGCATTACCTTAATGGTCTGCCTGATCACACCTTCAAGCATTAAACCAGGACACGAGCGTAAATGCAACAACACCTTGCAAAGACAGTTGCAGAAATACCCTCCACCGGCCAGTAAACGGGGCCGAAAATATTAAACAACGCAACCGATATAGACCAGCGTAACACCGGGAGCGGCATCTTTTGTCGTCGACCCGACCTGAGAAAATACCACTGAAGATGGGTGTGTCCAGCCATCGATAACCGCCTCCTGGAAACAGCCTCCGGCAACATGAACAAGATGGGGAATTTCCAATTAGATTGTAATCGTAATGGGGTGAGGTAATAACATTTAATACAATTAATTAGCATATTGGTATGCCATTTAAAGCTCCCTCGATCAATAGTCACGTTAATAGTTATTGTATAATCCTTATGTTCAATAAACCTCAACNAAAGCTCCCTCGATCAATAGTCACGTTAATAGTTATTGTATAATCCTTATGTTCAATAAACCTCAACTTATACAGTTGTGAACTATTAAATCGTGGATCATTATTTGAGCTATGCCCTTAGACACTTTCACGTATGAATGGCTTAAAAGCACATTCGTAACACCAGGTAGCTGTATAGATAAATGAAAATTCTGAGTTTAATATTTTTTATTGTACATGCTCTTCGCTCTTTGTAAACATATTCGTCTGAGAGATAACAAAAAAAAAAGTAATTGTTTATCAAAGAATACTACGTTCTTTTTCATATGGATTGCAATGAAACGCCGCTTTTCCAAATATTATAACTATAAAATATTTTACTTTGTTAAAGTTACAGCGTTTATAGAATTTAGAGGCATTNCTGAGTTTAATATTTTTTATTGTACATGCTCTTCGCTCTTTGTAAACATATTCGTCTGAGAGATAACAAAAAAAAGTAATTGTTTATCAAATAATACTACGTTCTTTTTCATATGGATTACAATGGAACACCGCTTTTCCAAATATTATAACTATAAAATATTTTACTTTGTTAAAGTTACAGCGTTTATAGAATTTAGAGGCATTNCCGCTTTTCCAAATATTATAACTATAAAATATTTTACTTTGTTAAAGTTACAGCGTTTATAGAATTTAGAGGCATTTTTGTTGTTGTCAGTGCGTTGTTAGGCAGTATATTTCCTCAATACGGTATAACCTGAAGCAATAATTTCAAGAATTTTTTAAATCCCTCATGTTAATGTTGGGAATTGAATGTCTGTCCTACGCCAACTTTTCTTTGTCTTATCATATACGGCCATCCTGAAAGACTAACATTTCGTGAAAAATACGAGAAGAATTGTTAAAATACAAATCTTTGTCTGTTCACAAGAAGTTTCCTCGGTAGTTTCTTGGTGTGTGTTGGAGAAGAGGGGCTAAAGGAGAAGATAAGATATACCGTCGTGACATGGAACACGTTTATTTAGCAGGGAGTAAAAAATTGAAAACTGATGTCTCTTAACGTGAAAAATAACGCGGCATGTACAGCAGTGGACGAGGAATATGACCCCCAGAGGATGCGTCAGATAAGACGCACAATGGTTGCAGGGGACTGGGGCGTTGTATCGAACTCACAAGTAGTCTGCAAGTGGTACCCCCTCCCTGGAGAGAGATAAGTCTATACAAAACAACCCCATTCACCTTAAACTTCCTCGCCGCCTCTTCCATCCCTTTATAGCTAGTGTTAATTTTCCACCCACCACCGCCTTAACACTTCGCGGAAGTAGAGCGCATTAAATCACAACTCCAGGGTTATCTGTAGCGNTTTTCCACCCACCACCGCCTTAACACTTCGCGGAAGTAGAGCGCATTAAATCACAACTCCAGGGTTATCTGTAGCACTACGAAGTAAAAAAAGGCACTTGCAACAGAAAAGCTTGTTTCATGGAAGTCCGAGAGGGATTAAGTTCATTGTATTTTGTATTTATACTTTTGTTTTCATAATTTATTTTACAAGTTGTTTATAGAAACATTTGTCATTGTAAGTCATTAAATAATACATCCTCAATGTAATTTTTTATCCTCACTGCACTTAAGCTGGTTTAACACTTGCTTAATTCATACAACTAATGAAATACACGTTGAAATACACTGAAGAGCAAAAATACTGGTACACCTGCCTAATATCGCGTAGGGCCCCCGCGAGCACGCAGAAGTGCCGCAAGACGACGTGGCATGGACTCGACTAATGTCTGAAGGTATGCAACAGGCAACACACACTGAATCCTGCAGTCAGTCCATAAATCCAATCTGCACCAATTTGAGAAAGCGTTGCACGTCTGTAGCATTTAATGATTCTCGTCAGTCGTCGTTTGTCCCGTTCTTTCGCGATCTTTTACCGGCCGCAGCGATGTCGAAGATGTGATGTTTTACCGGATTACCGATATTCACGGTACACTCGTGAAATGGTCGTACGCGAACATCCAAATGCTATCGCTACCTCGGAGATGCTATGTCCCATCTCTCGTGCGCCGACTATAACACCACGTTCAAACTCACTGAAATCTTGATAACCTGCCATTGTAGCAGCAGTAACCGATCTAGCTACCGACCACATCGCGTTACTCTGATTGGTTCCATGCCTCTGTCATTTGCATACAAACGCCTTTACTAGTTTTTTTGGCTCTTCAGTGTATAACAACTTGGTTAACTGCTACAGCTTCACTGCATTTGCTGTCTTATAACTGGAAACAGTCAGGAAGATATAACACGCTCGCGGCTCATTACGGGATGTGATTATAGCAAGACCGTAACACAATATGAACTTAAGAATACCTACCAAACAATTGGTAGTTTGCTTATCACGTTATGGTTTCTTGTTGTTGTTTAGTTATAGGCTGGACTTCAAATTGTATACCCATTTTACAAAGTATGGCCTCGCAGAGTTCTTAATTCGACACACCCAGAGGCTGNTTACCCATTTTACGAAGTATGGCCTCGCAGAGTTCTTAATTCGACACACCCAGAGGGCTGCGAGGCCGTGGTTAATATTTAGACCTGAAATTGTCGAATACCCAGTAATCGAGTCAGAAAAGAAACTAGCTTACAACAGAATCGGCAGCTCATGGTAAGATCACCTATTATACATTATGAAATATTTNTAGGGCCCCCGCGAGCACGCAGAAGTGCCGCAAGACGACGTGGCATGGACTCGACTAATGTCTGAAGGTATGCAACAGGCAACACACACTGAATCCTGCAGTCAGTCCATAAATCCAATCTGCACCAATTTGAGAAAGCGTTGCACGTCTGTAGCATTTAATGATTCTCGTCAGTCGTCGTTTGTCCCGTTCTTTCGCGATCTTTTACCGGCCGCAGCGATGTTGAAGATGTGATGTTTTACCGGATTCCCGATATTCACGGTACACTCGTGAAATGGTCGTACGCGAACATCCAAATGCTATCGCTACCTCGGAGATGCTATGTCCCATCTATCGTGCGCCGACTATAACACCACGTTCAAACTCACTGAAATCTTGTTAACCTGCCATTGTAGCAGCAGTAACCGATCTAGCTACCGACCACATCGCGTTACTCTGATTGGTTCCATGCCTCTGTCATTTGCATACAAACGCCTATACCAGTTTTTTTTTGGCTCTTCAGTGTATAACAACTTGGTTAACTGCTACAGCTTCGCTGCATTTGCTGTCTTATAACTGGAAACAGTCAGGAAGATATAACACGCTTGCGGCTCATTACGGGATGTGATTATAGCAATACCGTAACACAATATGAACTTAAGAATACCTACCAAATAATTGGTAGTTTGCTTATCACGTTATGGTTTCTTGTTGTTGTTTAGTTATAGGCTGGACTTCAAATTGTTTACCCATTTTACGAAGTATGGCCTCGCAGAGTTCTTAATTCGACACACCCAGAGGGCTGCGAGGCCGTGGTTAATATTTAGACCTGAAATTGTCGAATACCCAGTAATCGAGTCAGAAAAGAAACTAGCTTACAACAGAATCGGCAGCTCATGGTAAGATCACCTATTATACATTATGAAATATTTTGAGAAGTTTATCCTGATGGACAAATAAACCTAGCTCGAAGTATACGCCCCAACACTTCATGTTAATCAGGCGTGTTACATTACTACATACGCCAACTGAATTCTACATAATTTTGGAAACCAACATTGAAAAACTTAAAAAGTGGAATCCTTAAAAACCCTTTTTGGTAACTTTGTGCGCAATTATGTTGGAATATTGGTGCAGTTGTGTAGCATAATATATTGTGCCGCGATAACACACAAACATTTACGGTGTTAGAGATGGCCCGGCAGAAATACATCACTGTGTTAAATTATTAGTTCGCAAAGTTAGTAAAAACAATTCTGTAGGGTTACCCTTTCTTCGCATATCTTCACTGGCTTCGATAAAATAGTTAAATACAATCACATTTTATAGCGTGCTCCTTAAAAATTCGGTGTCAGCAAGAAGTTCAGAAAGTAGGTATTAGTTTCATGTGTATCGTTTGAACCTCGATCATTCGATATATCCTAAAGGACTCTTCACTAAAAGTGAGCGTCTAGCACTCGAGTGGATTGACTCCGTATGGCCGAATGGAACACATGAAATCAAGGTTTCCGGGTTTTTGCTCCGCTTTTATCCATTTAGTTAGCAAAACCACAAATGTCAAGGAAGTTGCTAAGACATTAAAAACGCGACCAGTGCTGAAATAGGAAATGCCATTCTTTCTACGTCTTCGAAACCAACGAAAACCTATGTGCTTCTGGGTAATATTATCAGTAGCTAGTACTGAAATTAAGTGTGGCAACAACATGAATATGAAATCAACCACCAGAAAATTGTAATGTTTAGGCCAGTGACTCCTGGCGAGAATATTTTGTAGCTAAATATACTCTCAAACATATTTAAAAATAGTTGTGTGAAATATATATATTCGCACTGAGTATTGGTGCACACACTGAAAACGGAAGTTATTTCTTGCAGTAACCGAGTT
Source organism: Clitarchus hookeri (assembly GCA_002778355.1). Lineage (NCBI taxonomy): Eukaryota > Metazoa > Arthropoda > Insecta > Phasmatodea > Phasmatidae > Clitarchus > Clitarchus hookeri. Next base: position 15,148 of record NQII01010828.1, read on the forward strand.
CTGAGTAGCCTAGCTACACATGGAACTGGCTACTCATGGCCTCAGCAGACATGAACCTAAGTGCAGTTTTCTACGTAGTGTATTGAAGAACATCTGGCTTTGTTATTAAGTTAGATGAAAATCACTTGCTCTGTAGGGCCTTGAGTAGCTTACGATCTCATTTGGGGACAAGAATTAATTCAAGCATATTATTTTGTTGTTATTTTATGACTTAACCAAATTTATTTATTTATGGCCTAAGAAACCGCTAGCCAGTAATTGGGTACAACAGGAACAAATACTATGGCAGGGTAATGAACGACGTAGTAAAACAAATATTCAAGAGATAATCACTAACGTGTATGACTGCGATATCTAACTTGCTGTCAAAATGAATTAGCACAATACTCAAGGCTCAGAGTAGTGGTCACACGATAGTCAACTCCTGAAAATTTCGGGGGTGGTCTCCTGCCACGTGTGTACGAGGGAGAGGGTGCCCAATGACGTCTATGACGCAACACATGCATGCTTGTGTGCGCACTATTAATGGCAAATTTTCCAGGATTCGTGGGAGCGCATCAGACGTTGGTGCAGCTCCTAGAGCAGTGGTACTCTGACTTTTTTCAGGGGTCCATATTAAATAAAAACTAAGACCGCCGCGGGCCGCACTTACGACACTTGACATGATAATATTTGTGAACTAAAAGTAGGTAGGTAATTCGATGACATTTAAAATTCAGAGTGTCGTGTATCGTCTTGCAAGTCGTTTGTTTATTCGTTCGATACGGTGATTGCGGGCGGAGGTAGTACATAAAAAATATGTACAGAAGTCGCCTGACTGATAAAATAATGAAAAATATCGTCTAGTTTCATTAGTGACTTTAACTTTTAATAAATTCGTATTATGTGTTGCTTTTTTAAATTTTATAACAGACACCCTCAAAATAAGAATTTTGGTAACTTGTATCTTCTGAAGCCGGTGAGCGTGGGCCACAAAGAATGGGCCCTCGGACCGCAGTTTGAGTACCCCTGTCCTAGAGAGACAAAAGGACGTGTAGTGATGGGACACGGAAATGAGAACAGTTCCGGGTCGGATCAAGGAACACGGATCAGAAAATGCTCCTCTCACGCCCCGCCCCCCGCCAAGACAACTTTTACAATCCCTTCCAGGCTAACCGCGACAGTTCTCCTTGAGGCGTCAACAAAACGACGCCTCAAGGGTCCGAGGATAATCCTTCCCTCCAGAAGCTCCCGGAAGGAAAGTAATTGAGTAACTTCGCGGGAGATGGCCAGGGAGGGTGATAAAGGGGGTTAGGAGGCGGGTGAAGCCAAGGTGAAGGCCCAGACTGAACAGCCCCTAATCGCGAGTGAGGCTGAACCCCAGGTGGAGGCATAGTGCTGCCATCTTTGGCGAGATTACTACACGCGCGGCGATTGGTCGGTTGTGAACGCAAGCTTAGGCCCACAGATCTAGACGCGGAGCTTCAATCAGGAAAGCGATAATGACTGCTTTGCTGATTGGTTTGCGGCTTGCTGAGTGACGGCTTAGTTGGATGCGTGCCAGTGTTGGTACACATTGCCATGAACTAAGTGCGGCGCCTATTTAAGCCTCCAAACGGTGAGAAAAACCATTGTAATAAACATTTGATTTAAAAAAAATATAAATATTATTTTGTGAAATATCTAGCTATCGTAGCGTTTAAGAAACTTCTCACGCGCAAATATTGTTTTCTAGTTTCTACAAGAGAAGATTTTAAATTAAATTACTGTGGAATGTGTAAAACTATACCAGGCACACAATTTCTTGTCCTCTGAAGGTGAGACGATATGATTGCTCCCTCCACTAGCTGGTGCCAGTAGCCTATCACAGCTGTTGCCTTGTTCGCAGAGTTGCAATGGCCGCAGTGAGTCGAGCAACATGTTTCTCAGATGCGCTGTTAAAATAGTTCAATATTTTATTGAAGTTTTAGGTCACGTTTCCAAGAGGTTCATTTTGCTGACTAGACAGGTGAAAATCTCAAGTCTGTACCTCTATCCGTTCGTGTTTTACAAGGAACCATATTGTGTAAGTATGTTTAAATGTGCCTGTCTTGCTTTGAAAGCTAAGCAGGCGACAACGAAGTCTGAATCGTGCTTAGTAGACACACATCTGCCCCATTCCACCCAGTGTTTGGTGTTCGCTCTGTTCTATAGAATCAGTTCCGCGACTGCCTTTGGACGTATCTCATCGTTTTTCAGTTACTTACGTATAAAGTTTCCGATGAAATAATGGCGCTAAGTAATCCCTGTGTTTCAACACATAAATCTATTGATTTATATAGTTTTATAATAATAAAATTATTAAATTTTATTATTTTTAATTAAAATCTCCCACTAGGGGTAAAAAAACTTAATTTAAAAATTTTATTTTAATTTTTGTTTAACTTCAAAAATCAAGTCAAAATCAATAAAGTGAATAAAAAATAAATATAAAAATTTAATAAACTTCTTATAAAACGTTTCCTTAAATATGAATCAACAAAAATTTTAAACATAAACCAAAATTATTTGATATCATTAAAGTATAATTAGATTTAAATAAAATTACATAATACATATTTCATATTATAATTATAAATTAATAAATATAAATAAATAGGTTAAATATTGTATTATAAATTATTTATATAAATATATATGTATATTTAATAATACAAACATATGATAGGTTACTTAAATATAATATTATAAAACCGTTTTATCAACACATGGATAATTCATATAAATATTATAACACCAGTAGTTGATAAAAGGAAGTGGTCCACAAACAATGTTCATCTATAACCGTCAGTGTGCGTTGTTTTTTTTAACTGAATTATTAAACTAAGAATTTTCCGAAAGCGCAAATATTAAACATAATTATTAGTTTCACACCGAGGGCGTATTATGTCAGTGAATGTACTGTGCGTTGGATATTCATTATTACTCCTACGCCGAAGGCAATATTTGCGTCACAAAAAAAAAAGTCAGGAATTGAGTTACTGTTTTTGACGACTACCAAAAAAATGTCTTTGGAGAACTGTGTTAGAATTTTACGATAAGGGGGAAAGTTCCGACAACAAAACAAATTACGGCAGTTATGCGTGACGGTTTCAACAAGTTCCATAAAAAACATTGTTAAAATGTTTTATGTTTTAAGAAGCTGGATGACAAGAGGAAGTTTGTACTGGAGAGGGATTGCATAATATGCACGACCGGGAGAAGGAACTTTTGCTGCTATTATAAGTTACATCAACAAAGTTGGATTATTTTTTTCTATGCTAGTCGCAACTGCAAGTATATGACAAATATTACATTTACCTTTAATAGCTATAGCTGGTCTGTAAATTTAAGTGTTAAGTAATTTTTACTTAATATTAAAAATTTCAGATATTCGTCTGCTGAAATAATTTTCTAATAGAATATAAATTCCCAAATATATCACGTAACTAATATGTCTTATAGATTTCTCTTTCTACGTTATTCAAATGTTTCTTTATGCAAAGAATTATAATTGATATTACTACAATTCAGGTTTCACGACACACGTACTATGATGCTACGGACGCTTGATAGATGTGGCAACAGGGCTTGGTAACGCTTGATAGATGCGGCAACAGGGCTTGGTAACGCTCGCCTATAAGTTTAGACTGAGCGTCCAAGAAGTTCTGTGGCTGGATAAAGTTGAATTTTGACAGGCAATTGCTGCACAATTGAAATTTGTTACAAACATAGAAATAAATAAATAATTGTGTGTTCCATAAACCAATAGGTTGTCGAGATACAATATTTTACTTCCATTTATAGAAAAAATTTTGGTAACTAGTTTTCAGACAATAATTATTTAAAACACACAAAAACGAATTTTACTTTTTTTTTGTTCTCACTTGCAAGTTTATGCAAAATTTCATAATACTACAGTAGGTACTGTATTCTTAAAATCACTTTACGTCATGTAAACGCCTGATTTAAAGAACTAGAAAGACGTGGAACAAACCTTTGCCGATGTCATCACGCCATATGAGCCCACATCCAGATTTTAACGCCGCCTTCAAGAGGATAGCTCTCTGATGCTAAAAATAAGTCTGCAGATTCTCTTACAACTCTTACGATCCCGGTGGTAAATACCAAATACATAAAAAATCTGTAACAGTTTATCAGTAGAAATTATTTGAATGGGCGAATTCAAACTATGCCCATAATGTCGAGCAAGAAAGGACATTTCTTCACCTTTAAACTCTCGCGGCTAACTGAGCACTTTTGAAAGCCCATGTATAAGATCTACTTGTATGTACATTGTGTATTCTTTCACCAAATGTAAAATTGACATTGCCAATTTACTGCTCACTTTATTCATGTGTCCGTGAAATGAAACTGTGTAATTATTACAAAAGTAAATATTTTACAATTTTGCTATGTTTTAAACTTATGTGGATGAAATACAAGAAAGGAAAAGAAATAATTTCAGTAATCACAAATGTTTGCCTAACAAGTTTAATTCAACGTGAAGACATTGAACTGCATTCGTTCCGCCGTTGCCAAATTTACTGAGCGCGTGCTAGTCAGTGGAACCGTTAAAACATATTAAGGCAGAGGCCGTGACATGTCCATCAAAAACCGTTCAACATAACAAAATGAGCATTGAAAAATAATTCAGAGCTTAAAAAAAAAAAAAGAGGCATTCGACCACAGATAAGTGACTGAACATTCTATAGTGATGGAAAACATTCGTTATTTTCTGTTGCGTCACAGGTGAATGTGAAAAACTTCACTTCTTCGCACACAGGAAGACGCTGATTAACATTCATTGTTTAGCTGTCTACTTCTGCGTTGGAAAGTCGAGTACATAATGAAAACAAAAAATGTTAATGAAATATTCCGCTCTCCCGGGAGTTGATTTACACGTTTCATGTCTAACATGTTTGCACCGATAATTTATCATACTGCTGGAGTTTTGAAATGTAATGTATAAATGAATTTCTTTAAACATTCGTGACAGAAATAAAATTTTAAAAGTAAACTTGGCAGTATTTACATGTTCCAATTCGATATTTCTAATGTGTTTCTGTAGAACCATTTCGATAACAAGTTCTCTGAACTCCTCACTATAGTTGAACGATTTTAGAAAACTTTTATTACGAAGGCATTTCACACATTGCTGTAAACTCATAGAACGTGTTTCTGGTAAGTGTGAAATCATGATAGCAACCAGAGGAGAAATGAATGGACAGACTTTCATAGCTTGTTTGTGGTGAGCTTCCAAAGGTAGGAATAAAATGCCAAAATACGACGAATCATAAGAGTGTCGTGTGACGGTTTAGGAATTTTAGAGCGATGATGGCCCACACAACCCCCCCTCCCCACAGCATAACCAGGCGACACATGGCACGAGGCAGGTGGTGGACCGCAATTACACGTGTCTTGCTGCGCGTCCTGCTGTGTAGGCCTCCCTGCCACCCCCCTTCACCTGCGTACGCCTCTAGCCTGCCGGGAGATCTGTGGAGCGCAGGGATTTTTCGAGATATCAGCAATTTATCATGTGTATTTCGCCTAAACTCAAAATATACGCACCACGGAAGGAATAGCTGACGAGCTGGATTGGTGCCGANAGAAACCAGGACACGTATTTTGAAAGGCATTGTTCTGCGTTCTACCACTCCACCCCCCTAACCTCCTCCCCTCCACAAGGCGCCACTTGCCGACAATTAAGACTGGAGGCTGGTAAGCATAAAAACCACTTTTCAAAAGTAGTGGGGTCCAGTGGATTACTACCGCCCAGAGCAGAGAGGTCGGACTGTTGATTAGTACCGCGCAGAGAGGTCAGTCCGAGAGAGCAGTGAGTCGAATATCGCCGAGCAGAGAGTTAGGTCAGGGGTTCGGACCCCTGGCCACGTCAGTATNATCGCCGAGCAGAGAGTTAGGTCAGGGGTTCGGACCCCTGGCCACGTCAGTATGTCAGTAGAACAGCAGTCCAGTGAGACAGCAGCACCTGCAGGCTTTTGCCAAAGGCTGCCCATCGCCGTAGATCACCCACCACAGCTGACAGCACCCGCAGCAAGAGTTAAGTATACAATCACCGTCAAAAGAAGCCCCCTGCATCACGAAGTCGTTAGCAGTCAATCCGAGTAACCAAATTATCACAGTACCACACCTCTCCAGTGCTGATGTATTTCATTTGTGTTGAATTCGAGACAATATATTCGTCCTTCAAAATACAACAGTAAAAGACTAAATTATTGCAAACCCCTTAACCTTCAGGCGTCATATAGTC
>NQII01010829.1:15269-37346 GCA_002778355.1 Clitarchus hookeri
CTCCCAAGTTGGCGTAATGTCTTTAGTTCACTTCGTTTAATGCTCGCGGAAACCCTCCGCGGGCTAGATGCGCGGACAGACGTGCGCGCGAAGACTGGAATACGGGAGCAGCCGTGCCACGTGGCCTGGAATTAACCTAACGCCCGACCTTCCTTAACCTCGCCCCAACACCGCGAACACCTGGGGACGGTAAACCTTTCGAAGGAGGTGCGCCGGACCCACGCTGCGGTGCGGGATATAGGCCACTCGTGGTTATTTCCAACTCTTCTGAAGTCCTGCTAGAGTTCTACTTCCACGATATTCCTCCGCCTCACGCCAAAGGGGGCTACGCACTGCATCCGTGCGTACTCAGTTCATAACATTTTGCATGAGAACTACTTCTTACTAGGTATTACCAACACAACCATGTTCTCCCCATTTATGTTCATATTAATTATAAATGAAATATTATAATTTATGATGAAATACAGGTAAAAGTTAAATTCGACAAAAAAATATGATACCTCTATGTTAACAGAAGCATAAACTGCTAGTGACATATAGGATATATTTAGCGAACAACCAAAACCGGCATACATTAAGTAATTTTTCAAAGTTTTGATTGAAAAGTGAAGAACCCGCGAGTAGACTATAGTGGAGAAATGAGAAGCGAAATGGGGAGGAAATCGCGAGGTCACGTCCTGCCGTAAGAAAGCAATATGACGGCGATGAGAGATAGCTTAAACAGGCTCCACGTGTGTTCTGTCTCCTCAGAATTTGCAATCGTTGACTATTGGGTTTTAATACAGCGATCTGTTCAGAGAATATGCAGATGTGTCGTGATATTTTAAAACACTGTTTCACAGAAGAATAAGTATCTTAAAGAGAGGGTTACCTACAACGGTTTTCGCTGACTTTGACCATTTTCAACGACCTTAATATGTTTCGACAGCTTAATTTTATAAATTAGCAACAAAATATCCACTGTTATTTCCGTCCTGAAAAATATTTACATTGAAATATTCTATAATTGTTTTTTTTTNTTAGCAACAAAATATCCACTGTTATTTCCGTCCTGAAAAATATTTACATTGAAATATTCTATAATTGTTTTTTTTTATTTTAATTAATTACAATAGAAAAAACTCCTTACAATGAGGCCCACATGACAGTGTAATGAAATTGGACAGTGAACATTGAAATCAAGCAGATAATACATGCAGTTACTTCGTCAACACTATTTGAGGTTATGCACGAAAATTTTATTATAGTCACGCCAAAGAACTATAACTTCTAACGCGCGTACATGAGTACACGCACATCCATTTTTTTCGGTACACGCATATTTAATATTGATAGTTATTGCGTTTCCCACGCCTGCACAAAATCGCACGGGTTATTTCTGAGCGTAGTTCCGTCCGGTAGTGATAATATTACTCGTGCTCTCCAGCCTTGAACCAGAACTATCTCAAGGTGAATGTCACGGCTCCAGAAGCGGCCGTGACATTCAGATAGCGCCGCTATAAGCCAGTGCCGGAGTTCCGCCCAGGCGAACAAGGCACCTGCCTAGGGCACTAGCCTCGGAGGGGCCCTGGCCAGGGGACAAACTGTTTATTTTATTTATCAAGCAAATCAAATAGGAAAGTACAAATATACAACAGTAATTAAATTAATAGAGGTCACAGGACAAGACCACGCTATTTACACTGAAGAGCCAAAAAAACTGGCACACCTGCCTAATATCGTGTAGGGCCCCCTGAGCACGCAGAAGTGCCGCAAGACGACGTGGCGTGGACTCGACTAATGTCTGAAGGTATGCAGGAAGCAATTCACACCATGAATCCTGCAGGGCAGTCCACAAATCCAATCTGCGCCAATTTGAGAAAGGGTTGCACATCGGTCACGTTTAATGATTCTCGTCAGTCGTCGTTTGTCTTTTTCCGGCCGCAGCGATGTCGAAGATTTGATGTTTTACCGGCTTCCCGATATTCACGGCACACTCGTGAAATGGTCGTACGCGAAAATCCAAATGTTATCGCTACCTCGGAGATGCTATGTCCCATCTCTCGTGCGCAGACTATTACACCACGTGCAAACTCACTTAAATCTTGATAACCTGCCATTGTAGCAGCAGTAACCGATCTAGCTGCCGACCGCATCGCGTTACTCTTATCGGTTCCATACCTCTGTTATTTTCATATGCACGCCTATACAAGTTTTTTTGGCTCTTCAGTGTATTATTACAGTAGGCAAAATTGGATAATTTTATTGAGCCGTGTAAAACGTTAGTCAAATATAAAATTAAATAGGTTATTTTGTTAAATTACCAAAAGGGGGGCTTGACTCTGTGATTGCCCAGGGGCCTTGGGTCTCTTAGTCCGGCCCTGGGTATAACCGCGACGCACGCGAACTCCATGCCAGCAGGAAAGTTTCTACCGAGGCGCACGAGGAAATGGCCACTAGATATGCCTGCCCTCGTCCTCGACATCCTCGTTACTTCTCGCAACTCAGAGAACTCGTCACGCCGTGGCGGGGTTCACGCTTGCGTGCCGGGATGTCACGGCTCGCCAGTTCGCCGTCGGTGCGCGGTGAACACGGCCACAGCTCGGAACCATGTTACATTCAAGTTGACGTGATCACTTCAGGATACGTACGCCCCCTTATAGCCCAGACGACGTGTAGCTCATGTTCCAGGTCCGTTAACGGCAGTCGTAGAGACTTGAGAAGTTCACGGGAACTATGGCAACCAACATTGCAGAACTCCGTGTTTTACGTCTCATCACAACGCTAATCCATTCCAGGCATCTTCACACTTTAGAATAAAACCTTTGAAAAATCACTCCATGTATAACGCGTTAGGTTATTTCCTAAATACCTTATGTTTCACAAACGCTTTATACTTTTGTTAAATTAAATTTTTACTTATACTTTGCGAGGTGTGTTCAAAAAATAAGGTGACAGTGCAAATTTCGAGGGCTACGTACATTCGATTATCGATTGTTTTTATTGTTATGTTTGGTACACATGTCCCCAACATATGTTGACATTATCAGCCATTTTGCATTGTTAGTTTGTTTGTGACAGGTATAAAGGTTAGACGTGTTTTTGGTGTGCTTGGCGATTTTTTGCTATCGCAAACAATGGATCAAAGAATCTGTATTAACAACACCGTAATCATGCCTCAGCCACCGTATTCACCGGACGTGGCCCCCTGCGACTTATTCCTGTTCCCAAAACTGAAGAGACCCATGAAAGGACGGAGGTTTGCCACGATTGAGGAGATAAAGACCTGGGAGACTTCAATGGCATACCAAAGTGCGCACATCAGAAGTGCTTCGAGGATTGGCAAAAAGCGCTGGCACAAGTGTATTATGTCTGAGGGGGGTTACTTTGAATGGGACAAAATAGATATTGATGAATACGTAAATATTTATATAAACAAAGTCACAAAATAACAAGTCACCTTATTTTTTGAACACATCTCGTATATATAAATTTTAATATATAATGTATAATTAATATGATTAGAGCAAGAAAAAAGACGTGTTCCGAATCCCTAGCAAGAAATAGTTCCCACGAAAAACATTATTAAACTGTGTGCGCAAGAATGCGGTTTATTGTCCCTGTGGTGTAATTTTCTAGACTTATTTCAACTTTGTTCGCAGAAGGCGGAGGAATAACCTGAAAGTATAACTTTAGCAGGACTTCATTAAAGTGGGAAGTTTCATAAGTGGACTATAAATAAAAGCCCACTGAAAGTATAAACATCACTTTATATGTTGAAGAACTACTTGTCTAGTAATACTTTTATTACCACAGGCCAAAATTAAAGGCACAATATTTGGAACAAAATTGTACAAAATTATTTTATGGCCAGTCCAACAAATAAATTTATTACTAGCAATTTGCACTTGAACATAAAGAAATCATTTTAGTTTTGGTACTTTTAGATTTGTAGTGGATAAAATATTAGCTATTCTTTCTAGAATAGTTCAAAATAGAAGTTTAAAATTTATAAAATCCATGTCATACGGCTACAAATGAATATATAAAAGTAATGTGGAATGTTTTACCAGTTTAAAACATAAACATTTGGCATCCATCAATGGCCTTAAAATAAGAATAAACTTCACGCCGGTGAAATAGTTCAACAATTAGACATAATAAATGGTATCAAAAAGTTTGGACAGTAGCTTTGTTTACACAAAAGTACTTTATTTATCATTTTTTGCTCGCTGTCACCTTTAAAATAGTTCCCTTGCACAGCAATTCAGCGCTTCCAGCGTTCCTGCCACTTCTGGGATGTATCATGGAAGCCTTATTCCCGAAGTGTGTCAAGCAATTTGTGCGATTCGCGCTGGATTTACGCAGTGGTGTCGAAACGGGCGACCTTTGAGAGGACTTTGCTCTCGTCCCGAAGATGAAGATCCAGCACTGCAGAAATCCTGCGTGAATCGCAGAAGGTGCTTGACACATTCATAGAAGGACACATTCCAGAACTGGCAGAAACGCTGGGAGGGCTGTATTGCTGTGCAAGGTATAGTTCATTCGCGGTTTCTTCGCACTTTCTGAAACAAACCTTTGAAAAATCAGCCCATGTACGACGTGCTTGGTAGTTTCCCAAATATGTCACGTATCACAATCGTTTTATACTTGTGTTAACATAAAAAGTATGTTATTTTTGGTTAAATTTAAGTTTTATTCATATTTTATCTATAAATTATATTATTTTATTTGGTATGTAATGTGAATCAAAACAGGTAGAAAATGGATGTGTTGGTAATGCCTAGTAAGAAATAGTACTTATGCAAAATATTATTACACTGAGTGCGCACGAATGCGGTGCGTGGTCTCTTTGGTGCGATTTTCTAGACTCGATTTAGCTTTGTTTGTATGTGACGGAGCAATATTCTTGAACTAGAACTTTAGCAGGGGTTCAGAAAAGTTTGAAGTAACCGTGAATGGACTTTAACAATGTTAAAGGAGACATTGTAATTAAGGCGGAGTGGAATGGAATGGAGAAATCTGAGCGGCTCTTAACATCGAGATCTTGAGAAGCCGATGAGGGTAAAGTGAAGTGAGTATGGAATGCTGGTAGGTGGAAACGGAGGGGGGGGCATAAAACCCGCAGACCAGCGGCACGATTCCCACGTGCGAAGCGACCCGGCCGGGAATAGAACCCGGTTCGCCTAGGTGGGAGGCGAGCAGTCTAACCACTACACCACCGCGGTGCTGTAATCAAGTTAAATACAAAACTTGTCTCGTTGTCACAACCAATGTGTTGCAGGCTTCGTGTCCGGGCGTAACGAACCCGATGTTATTTCCATTCCATCGGGACAGCAGGACCACGGAAATGCTGTGTTTCCCCAGCAGTCCCAACTACTAAAGAAATGGCTGAACCAGATTATGATCGTGTAGATATTGTACCTGTACGGGCTCATCTATCTCCCACACTGAGGGAAATTTGGGACTCGGGGCTCTGATTTTGAATTTATGGTAGTCCCAATTCTGCAGGTTATGAAAATAGGTGAATGAAATCAAAGCGAAATTGTTAAAAATTTGTACGTCATTTGAGTGGAGTGTAATGCAAATATATTGTTGATGTGAACTTGAAAGTATGATGTACAGCTAATGTGTTAAAATTAAAATTAAACTAAATTAACAAAATTTGCTTGGTCTTTCTATTCAAGTTGTAAGAGCACAGAACTCGTTTCTTCATGTTTGCTGAATGTTAGGTCTGGCCAATAAATATTGAGTACGATTGAAAGTAGTATATACTAAAACTGATTAAAATTAATGTAAGAAATATAAGTTTGTCAATTACGAATACGGACCTATTATAAAACCTACCTATTTTATTCTGGTGCTGCGTGTCAAAGGATACTTGTACTCTCACTCATTATCTATCGTCCAATAGGGCGGGTTACGAATCAGTTAAACGCAATGAGTATCACTAGTCATCGAGCCTCGCAATATATAGTGCCAGCCAAAAATAACCCTTCTGTGCGTGTTGAGTACACAGTCGTGTACACCGGGTCTTATTGAGTCAAGTAAGCATAACCGGATAAAAAATGTTCAGCTACAGCAGGTAATGAAATTTTTCTGGATTTAGGGTGCTAAAGAACGTAACACTTAAATGATTGGAAAGCGGTTATGAATACTGTCCTGTGCCCCGCTCACAAATTTTCAGGGGGAGGGGGGTCATACCCTTGCTATACCCCCCTCCCACCAACCATCCCCAACATTCCTACGCCGCTGCTTGTGTAGGTAGAGTCCATTGTCGGTTACTTCCAACTTTTCTGAAGTCCTGCTAAAGTTCTACTTCCACGGTATTCCTCCGCCTCGTGCAAACAAAAATCTTAACGTAGTCTAGAAAATTACACAAAAAAGACAACGAAGAGTATTCGCGCGCACTCAGTTGCATAATATTTTGTACGCCAGCTATTTCTTACAAAGCATTGCCTAAACACTTATTTTCTCACTGTTTTTATTCATGTAGATTATAAATAGCATTATATAATTTATTGATAAAATTTAGTTCAAAGTTCAATTTAACCGGAAATAAGGCACTATTACGTTAACAGAATCATAAAACGCTTGTGATCCATGACATATTTAGGATACAACCAAACGCGCCATACATGGTGTGATTTTTCAAAGGTTAGATTCAATAAGTGTGAGTAAACTGCAAATAGACTATATGGAACGAAGTGTCTCGAGAGTGTGGTTGGTTGGTTGAAGAAAGCAGGGAAGTCCGGCGTTGTAGCCTGTGACGAGGCAGAGCGGACATCTACGAACGACCGCGACGAACGAGCTCGAGGCAACTAATGGGGCCGCGGTGGTGTAGTGGTCAGATTACTGGCCTCCCACCAAGACAAACCGGGTTCAATTCCCTGCAAGGTTGGCTGACAGATTTTCGCATGTGGGAATCATGCCGAACGATGCCGCTGGTTGGCGGGTTTTCTCAGGGATTTCCCGTTTCCCCCGCCTCTTCATTCCAGCATTGCTCCATTCCCACCTCGCTTCACCCTCATCGACTCTCAGACTTAGATGTTAAGAGCCACCCAAATATCTCCACCCTCTACTCTCCATGTAGTGTTCGATTTCAAATAGTTTTCATTTGTGTATTGGTTTTTTATTCCCGTGTGAAACGTAATACATTATTTTCTCTCGTCGTGTGCTCTTTACATTTCACTAATCGTGTTAAACCCTCATCGTCTCTCAAGACCCAGTTAAGAGCCGCCCAAATACCTGCGCTGCACTTTGAGAGTTCCCAGCACGATTTCCGAAAATTTAGACAATTTTATAGAATGTTATGAATTAGCTTTTACGCCAATTCATACCTGAAAGGGGTTATGGGCGTAGCTAAATAATGAGTCATGATTAGGCAGAGCACAGCAGTATAAGATGGAGTTTATTCAACATAAGGATTATACAATAACTATTTACGTGACTATTGATCGGGGAGCTTAAAATGGAATCCCAGGATGCTAATTAATTATGTTTAAGTATTATTACCTCACGACATTACTATTACAAACTAATTGGAAAGTCCCCACCTTGTTCATGTTGCCGGAGGCTGATTCTAGGAGGCGGTTAACGACGGCCGGACACACCCATCTTCAGTGGTCTTCTCGTTCCAGTAGCCCGACAACAAAAGACGCCGGTCCCGGTGTTACGCTGGCCTATATCGGGCGCGTTGTTTAATATGTTCGGGCCCGTTAACTGGCTGGTGGAGGGGGTTTCTGCAACTGTCTTTCACAAGGTGTCATTGCAATCACGCTCGTGCCCTGGTTCAATGTTTGAAGGTGTGATCAGGCAGGCCGTCCAGCTAAGGCCTGATCACTTCATAACAACGGGCATGGGGTTGTATAGTATACAACCCCATGTATACAATGTATACATCATTTGTGGACACGGTGTACTTCGTCCACTCAAATTTATGTTAGGTAAATAAGTGTGTAATTATTTTTATTATGTCTAATTATATTGTACAGTTGGTTCTTGTGGGAGGATTGTGAGAACTTGTATATTGTGGTAAGATCGTAATAAATTTTCATGCAGGGGTGTAATATAAAAAAAAATTGTTGTAATGTAAAACTTATATTTGTAATTTCATAAAGTAAATAAATTTTAAAAATTAACTTAGTTCTTTTAAACACCTAAAAAAATTTGCACTACCAGAATTTCTGAGCTTCTGGGTTACTGACAGCTCAAAATAAAGTACGAGATTAACATACACGAAGTTATGACACTTGCACGGAGATACATGTGTCCGGAGATATAATTTGTTAAGATTTTCCCAGGGCACCAAGCATTCCAGGAAATGACACACACATCCTGTTATTCTTTTTACGGCAAACTCAAAGCTTTTCAAATGCCCGAGCTGTTTGCGATCGCTACATACAAAAATCTGCCGGCGTACCTTGAACCATTCTTTTGGGGATTTACTCCCCCGCTGGCGCTTGGACTCTGGTTCGGCGCGTAATGTTTGGCTACACTTGTACAGAACTTGTTCAGTGCGAGGAAGTACGCTTCAATGTCATGTACACAGGATCGTAGTAAAAACTGCGGCCTACCGTGAAGTTAGATACAATTTGGTTAGGTCTTCTGCATTTGACACGGCTAGGCGCGGCAGCAGTACATACACCCTTCACTTCCCACACTAGCATGCAATACAACACAGTGCAATTTACTGCTCTCAATACACATTCCACGCTAAAATATCTACTATAAATTACGTTTCTCACCCATGCAAACGGCGAATACAGCTCCTTGGTGATGTATTGCTGATAACTCACGCGTAGGACACAATTTAACTTCCATTCTGATGTGTCTAAAGCTCCACACACACACATACACACACATACATATACACACACATACACAAACACACACGTACGTTTTTCCGCACAATAATAAGATTTAACACTTCACATGTAAATAATCGTACATCAACTGGCATTCGTTCCGGGAAAGTGTCGCGGTCTTACTTCTGACTCGCTAAATACTATGAGGTAGAGGCAGGGCTCTGTACAAATATCACTCCGTGCAACAATATACACACTGTTTGTACACAACAACATACCAGACTTCACGCATGTTTTTGTTATGCTCCTATTGTCTATGCTCACATCTTTCAGGCGGTAAAAAACTTTTTTTTTGAGGTGGTATGTATTTTACTAAAACTTCCATCCCTCCATAAACCTGGCTGCATCCAAGAAGTAGTAAATATAGTATACTAGCGAACCAGCCCGGCTTCGCCCGGTAACAATTTAGTTTTTACGGCGATACTTTGAAAGACAAAAATGGTTACTGTGAGTCATCCTTAAAAGATAAACATATACTATCGCGGACTCTTCTGTTGGACTTTTCGAGAGCTACAATTCTGTAGTACATTAATTTGATGTATATATTATGGTTTAGTCAGCGCAAGCCATATAAGCGCCTTAAAAGCGGTTTTACGACTTGATTACAAACGGTTCGACATTTACCTACTATCCTTACATTAAATATAAATAAATTATACACCAAAACCTTTCTTAAGACATTTTCTAAATAATGTTGAAAACCGCATCAAAATCCATCAAGTAGTTTAGAAGTGCTAAGTGAATACACAGACAGAAGCGGATAAGCGACTTCGTTTTATACTATTTAGAGATTAGGCAGGTAAATTACGGCCGTAATACATAAATATCTTGAGGTGGATAAAATTTCCCTTTTTAAAAGCATGATAGTACTATTAACAGTTTTAAGAAAATGTGTCCGTAATCAGCGTAAATATCGTTAAACGTAATTGACTTCATTTTTCCTTCATATTTCCTGGTAAATGTGAATGTTGACGTTGTTTAATGCTACTTTCCAGAATGGTGGCTCAAATCACGTGCGTGGGAACAGTAAAATAACCAAAACTTACAGGTCTATGACTCCGCCTTTAAATATGTATGATTTTCGTGACCATCATAAAGTTTCGGGTAGAGTATTTTTCAGACAGGAAATCATGGGTGCTATAGAAGTAAGAAAATAAATGTTTTAAATTTTTTCTGGGGCAAAAGCCTAAATATGGAAAGTGAGACAAAACCTGATGTTTTATAACATACACCCGTAAGATAATATAAAAACCTTAAAAAAATTATTGTAAGTTATTATTTTTTTAATTTTTGTATGGCACACAATATTGTGATCTTACATAAGCGTCGTATTGCTTCACTTCTTCTGACATTGACGAAAGATGAGATGTGGAAAATATGAGTTATTTCGCATCTTCGGAGGCACACTTCACACGGCACATCACATTTCACAGAATGTCGATTATATAGGCTATCTGTCGATTATATAAGCTATAGCGAATTTATTGCTAACCAAATTAATTAAATATCACAAGTTATAATTAGAAAATTTTTAAGTTCTGTTATATTCGCCAAAATCACTGATATTTTATCATTCTAACAAGGTATTAAATATCCATAATAACTTAGAATAAAAAAATTTATTGGTTATATACTTTCATTCAGTGGGAATGTTGTTAAGGCGAAAGCGTTTTCTAACAGTGTTGTATTTATCTCTGGCAAACATAATTTTTACGTTCATAGGTACCAAAATTACTGCCCTTCTCTCAATATTAGATTTATTTAATTCAGATCGATTTATCATTCTAATTGTGGTCGGAAAAGGGTTTCCAAGCTAAAATATCATTAACACCTGTCTTATAATCTGTGCATGACGTACCCGTGAATAGAACCAATAAATTCGCAATCCCGAAGGCAACGATTTAACTACACTGGCATTGAAGTGGATAACAATATTTTTTAAACTTCCAAGGCTGTAAGTACTGTCCATAAAAACTTAGTGTCAGTTCTCTGTATAGACATTTTGCATTTTTAATGTTGTCTCTAAATGCGCGGTACAACTCGTTCTTCGTAATGACATCCGCGAAGAACAAAAAAAAAAAATTTAAACCTTACCACAGAGGGTTTAACGCCGATGATGATGTGCTGCTCGGAACCTTCCCCCCCCCCCTTTTTCCCTTTTACCCCTTCCTTCCTTTCTCCATTTTCTTTTCCCCACGGTTTGTCCGGGGGTTTTGCCGAGCAGGGCCAGAATGTCCTTATTTTCCTTAAACGATCCGTGATAAACCGTTCTAAACATGCGACCCCTTTTTCCTCCCTTCTCCGGGCCGAGGGGCTAAATCCCGCAGTCGTAACATCGGGAAACTGGTTACGTGCTTGTGCCCGGGGGGGGGAGGNGGGGGGGAGGAGAAGGGGGGATGGAATTGGAAGGGTTGGAGGGGAAGGGCATTGATGCAGGGAGCAGCAATTTCCCTCTGGCAGCCTCTTATTATGGATCTCCACTTAAAATACGGGGCCGGGACCCCGGCAGTTTGACAGCGGCATCCCCCGACCTCGGGCGTACAGTATCCTTCGCGTCGCTGGGCACTCCTCCACTGAGAGCTGCCACACCGTGGCCACAATTCTCTACTCGGCTCCGCGCTTCATTAACACTTTCACCCGCATTAAGTTACGGATTCGGGTGTTGAAAACGAGAAAAATTCTTTATGCGTGCTGTAAACTGCACTCGTTTCATTTGTAAAAAAAAAACAGTGAGGTGCAATCTTTGCATTATGTTGTAATTATGTGAACCATTCCTAACCAAGTAAAGTAGCCGACTTTGCTAATCAGTTACACAAGGGGGATAATCATCGGGCATTGAGCGTCGCAGTGTACAATACGATGCACACACTGTCTGGATGTGCTAAGAGAACGCAACACAGCTGCTCAAACTGCAAACTGTAAACTCTTGCAACTTGAGCGCTGGCGAACATAATACTTCATGCATGAATATTTCCTTAGCGGCCTATCACTAGAAAATGGGCGAATTATTTAATTAGATAAAAAGGATAATGCGACTTTTCACTTAAAGTATTTTTCATTATAGGCTGTTCGCGATAAAATGAGCAATTCTGAAAGACCTGCTTGATATCTGCTTGCACGCACNAGTATTTTTCATTATAGGCTGTTCGCGATAAAATGAGCAATTCTGAAAGACCTGCTTGATATCTGCTTGCACGCAAATTGTGTATTCTTCCGTCATGTGTAAAATTAACTTTGTCATGGGCCTGATCACTTTGTTCATGCGTCGGTCAAGTGAAACTGTGAAATTATTACAATAATAACTGCACTGGTGGAAAATNGCCTGATCACTTTGTTCATGCGTCGGTCAAGTGAAACTGTGAAATTATTACAATAATAACTGCACTGGTGGAAAATGAAAAATGAACACCCGGACGCAATGGCCCCGCATTAATGGAGGTTGTATTGATCAGGGTCGCACACCTATGAACAGAGGCTGCAGAGTGTCTTGAACAAGAATTTCAGTATCTTGTTTAGCCGCCTTTAGCGACGATGCATTCCTGCAGTCGTGCGTAGAGAAGATCATAAAGGTACCGGATGACATCTTGGGGAATAGTGTTCCACGCTAATGCCACCTGTTGTTGCAATTGGTGGAGATTTGTTGCCGGTATTGCAGACCGCACCAAACGCCGTCCCATCATGTCCCACGCATGTTCAATGGCTGACAGGTCTAGTGATCGTGCTGGCCAGGGGAGTTGACGAACACCTTCGAGAGCGCGTTGGGAAAACACGAGACGTTTGTGCACGGGCATTGTTCTGCTGGAAGAGGACATCTCTTTGGTGTTATAGGAACGGTAACAAAATGGGCTGGATGATGATCACTGTTCAGTGTTCCCTCAACAAACACCAGAGACGTGCGGTCATTGTAGGCTATTGCCCCCCCCCCCAACCATGATGCCAGAAGTACGCGTAGGGCATAAATAATCCGGCGATCATTTTCGTTGTCGGGGGTGATATCTATAATACGAATTTGGTGAATGTATCTTAAATGGTTCGTAAATTAAGGTTAACTATGCTTATAAGTGCTTTTAGGGCATAAATTACCCTACGATCATTTTCCTTGTCAGGAGTGATGCCTAGGTTTTGAATTTGGTGACACTATCTTAAAATGGTTCGGAAATTATGGCCAACTATGATTATAGGTATGTATAGGGTATAAATGACCCTACGATCATTTTCCTTGTCGGGGGTGAAGCGCATGTTTCGAATTTGGTGACTGTATCTTAAATGGATCGGAAATTACTGTGAACTATGCTTAAAAGTACGGATAGGGCATACATGACTTTGTGATATTTTTCCTTGTTGGGGGCGATGCGTATATTGCAAATTTGGTGACTGTATCTTAAACGGTTCGTAAATTATAGTCAACTATGCTTATAGGTACACATAAGGCATAAATGACCTTGCAATTATTTTTCTTGTCGGAGGTGATGCCTATGTTAAGAATATGGTGACTGTTTTTTAAACGGTTCGAAATTATAGCTAACTGTGCTTATAAGTACACAATGAGAGCCTCGCTTAGTCAATCAGTGACGAGACCCTTTCGATATCCTCGCGTAGCCAATAGGGGCCGAAACCCTTTCGATAGCCTCGTGTAGCCAATCAGTGACGAGACCTTTTCGAGAGCCTCGCGTAGCCAATTGGGGTCGAGACCCTTTCGAGAGCCATGCGTAATCAATCGGAGAGATAATGAGAAAATAAAATCTGAACGTAAGAGCATGAGCAAGGCATTCGATTCGGGAAGACTCGGAGAAAAANGAGAGATAATGAGAAAATAAAATCTGAACGTAAGAGCATGAGCAAGGCATTCGATTCGGGAAGACTCGGAGAAAACCCCCTCACTTGGAATGCAGGAGCATGAAGTAGGGAACAATATGGCCGATGCAGGCATGGAATGATAGAGCATGAAATTGTGGAGTCATGAGCAATGTCAGCCGGATTGTGGAAGACAAATTTTTTTAGGGAAATACGGGAAATGTTGTGGCAAATTTGGCCGTTTTTACAGGTACTGGCTGCCAACANGAGAGATAATGAGAAAATAAAATCTGAACGTAAGAGCATGAGCAAGGCATTCGATTCGGGAAGACTCGGAGAAAAACCCCTCACTTGGAATGCAGGAGCATGAAGTAGGGAACAATATGGCCGATGCAGGCATGGAATGATAGAGCATGAAATTGTGGAGTCATGAGCAATGTCAGCCGGATTGTGCAAGACAAATTTTTTTAGGGAAATACGGGAAATGTTGTGGCAAATTTGGCCGTTTTTACAGGTACTGGCTGCCAACANAAGACAAATTTTTTTAGGGAAATACGGGAAATGTTGTGGCAAATTTGGCCGTTTTTACAGGTACTGGCTGCCAACATGGCCACCACAGGAGAAAAAAAGGGTCAATTAAAAAAATGTCATCCAAGATGGCCGCGGCTCGTCCCCCCATCCCCGCCAGGACGCCAGGTGCCTTAAAATACCCCGTTTCTAACTACTTTGGTGACGAGATGCATCTCAGAACTTTTAAAATCTGATCCGCTTTCGTGACTCGGCTATTCATTTCTTACACGTCAGTGACGTTCATTACCGGAGTAACCAAATTATGATGGCCAGTAGAGTGAGGATCTCTGCTCACGAAGATACGGGACCAACAGGCAAAAGAAAACTGCTAGATGGCCAGCGGTTAATTGAAATACAGCCCGCGGGGAATTCTTTTCGCGAAGGTAGGGTGACCTTTGTTATCAGGCATTCCGTGTAAAAACTCTGAGCGAGGAAGTAGCAAAACAGCAAGAAAACCGGCCAAGAATCTGAAGCCACCTGGTTATTTTACTCATAGCAGCAGCAACCAGTGAATAGTGAATAGTTCCGAGAATTTGTATGACTGCAGTTTAGCTTTCAGGTCACTGAATTCGCGATATTGCCCCGCCCCCACTATGTATAATCGATTTTCAAGGTACCAGCAAGAAAAACTTCAGTAACTGTGCCAGATATTTGTGTAGCTTACAACAATTTCGTGATTTACCAGGAACCCAATAAATATTTCTGGTCGCTGTTCTGTTCAAGAAACTGTCGCATGTTGGACAGGACATGACAGGATGTTGTTATGTAACAATCAAGTTTAATGTTGCAAAATGAACAGGCGTATTCTGTTCGAGTAAGAAATAACAGGCTGTAGGATTTTTTTATGATTAACTCCCGAGGGGTGTAAACAAAACAGGCGACGAATGCATACTAATTACAGCATACTGATTAACGACACCGTCATGAACTGGAACAGTCTTCCAACAAATTATATCACGTGGATCCATATCAGAAAACTGGTTTATGCGGGGACACCAGTATTATGACGTTCACGGAAAAAACACAATTCCAAAATACCACTTCCCGCTCTTGCAGTTATACCCTGCAAACCAAATCGGTGCACGTAAGACAAAAGAACGTAACTTTATCCTACACTTGCGACCTTGCGACACCATGTAGTGTCGTCCTTATTGACATCATAATTACAACTCAGAATATTACGATGTATCAGAGCTTCCTTAGGAATAACGTCTAACATGCCACGAAGACAATATCGGAACAGAAGATCTTATTATCCACGTAAAGTACATCGTAATATTCTGAGTTGTAATTATGATGTCAATAAGGACGACAANACAGAAGATCTTATTATCCACGTAAAGTACATCGTAATATTCTGAGTTGTAATTATGATGTCAATAAGGACGACACTACATGGTGTCGCAAGGTTGCAAGTGTCGAAGAAAGTTACGTTCTTTTGTCTTACGTGTACAGACTTGGTTTGCAGGGTATAACTGCAAGAGCGGGAAGTGGTCTTTTGGAATTGTGATTTTTTTTTTCGAAAACGTCATAATACTGGTGTTCCCACGTATACCAGTTTCTGATATGGATCCACGTGATATAATTTGTTGGAAGACTGTTCCCGTTCGTGAGGGTCTCGTTAATCAGTATGCTGTAATTAGTATGCATTCGTCGCCTGTTTTGTTTACTCTGAAGAAGGTGAAGTTTGAACTTGGTGATGAAATATGGATTAATAGGAAGTTGGTTGGTTCGTTGGGAGGGTTTGCATATTGTCGGTCATGATAACTATAAGTAAACTGTAACTAAACTATAAGTTAATATTAACCACAAATAAGATATGTTTATGCTAACAGAAGTGTAAAACGCTCGTGATACGTGACATATTTAGGAAACAACGTAACCCGTGTATGACGGGTTACGTTGTTTCCTAAATATGTCACGTTTTCAAACGTTGGATTCTAAAAGTGAGAATAAACAGCGAATAGACTATAGCGATGACTGGCGATACAGTAGCATTTTAACATGTCTTACAATTTCACTGCACCATAGCGGTTGACACACGCTAGTAACTACCAAGGAGGTTTAAAGTTAACCAACACACTGACGTATCCTTATTAGCTAATGTGTTTAAGTCTCTTAAAGCTTTATTTTGCACATAGAGGTGACGGTTGCTTGATCATTGATGTTATAGGCAACCGAGAGGCAACTGATTAAAATTTCTACGCGGAAGATATACTTCAAAGTCTTACATGCATACCTAATTAAAGAAATAAAATTAAGTTTTCTTGGTTTAATTTTTTAATTACATAGTTTATTTTGTTTCCAGAATCTTTAAAGTTAAGGTTTTACACGTAGTTATACACTGAAGAGCAAAAAAAAACTGGCACACCTGCCTAATATCGTGTAGGGCCCCCCGAGCACGCAAAAGTACCGCAAGACAACGTCGCATAGACTCGACTAATGACTGAAGGTATGTAGGAGGCAATTNTCGACTAATGACTGAAGGTATGTAGGAGGCAATTCACACCATGAATCCTGCAGGGCAGTCCACAAACACAAGCTGCGCCAATTTGAGAAAGGGTTGCACGTCTGTCACGTTTAATGATTCTCGTCGGTCGTCGTTTGTCCAGTTCTTTCACGATATTTTTTCCGGCCGCAGCGATGTCGCGAAGATGCGATGTTTTACCGGCTTCCCGATATTCACGGTACACTCGTGAAATGGTCGTACGCGAACATCCAAATGTTATCGCTTCCTCGGAGATGCTAAGTCCCATCTCTCGTGCGCCGACTATATCACCACGTTCAAACTCACTTAAATCTTGATATAACCTGCCATTGCAGCAGCAGTAACCGATCTAGCTGCCGACCGCTTCGCGTTACTCTGATTGGTTCCGTTCCTCTGTTATTTGCATACGCACGCCTATACCAGTTTTTTTGGCTCTTCAGTGTATAAAATATGAGATCAGTATTTTGTTTATGACGCTGCGGGCGACGACGACAGATTGAACGGCGTTCTGCACAAATGTATAATAATGAATTCCTTCCCTGCTGCGTCCTTGAAGGAGGATCCATCGTGTATACCAGCGGCGGCCGACACGGCGCGCAGGTACTATACTTGTCGGGTAAGTGGGGCGGGAAGGAAGGATGGCGCCAGGCGCTAACAATGATAGATGATCACGAAGCCGGAGACGAGCGCCCTAATGGCCGACAGGGATTGCACCCAAAGCGGCAACAACATACGCAGCCGGGGCTCTCCATCAACAGATCCTCGCGGATATAAGGGTCGTCACGAGGAGGGGGGTGAACGAGTATATGAAGTCGAATACATCAAATGGTACGGGGTTGAAACCTACGTTTTATCTTCCTGTATATTGAAACTGAAAAGTTTGCAATCTTCAAGAATTTTCTTCCCACGTTACAAAAGCGTTCTGAAACTCCAGGTCAAAGAGCCAGGAAGGGATTTCCTAACCAACACAAGAAAAAAAACACAGAACGACTTAAAAAAAAATACAATATTTTTAAAAGGCGGGTATGCGTAATTAAGAACTGACATTTTATAATTGTTTTATCTAAAAAAATTAACAACTTCTTCTGATGAGACTTATTTCTGGATAATGTTTTCTTGAGTGGATATATTTAATTTGTGCAAGTTTTACTGCTAGTGTTACTACCTTCATTTATAACGAAAGGGATGCCATGTTACTATCGTAAATGAGATTAATTTGTTATGGTGGATAAAAAATTATCACGTTCAAAGTAATATAAAGGGTTTGTTTGCAATACTCTCAGGCGAAAGGCCGTTCCCGAAAAAAAAATAACGAATACATTTTAAATTGTGTGGTGGTTTACCTACTAGGTACGAAAACTTTAAAGTAACAAAAAAAGGATGATATACCAACTAAGTGCCACAAATTTGATATTTAAATCCGAGAAGACGCTATTATCCTCGGGGAATTTTGCAGTTATTAAATGTTTTTTATTAAAGTAGTCCGTAAATATCAAACTTAAAGGAAACGTGCCTCCCTTAATTATCGTAACCATATGTAGTATATAATTTTCTTTCTCATTTTGTATTAGTATATATTTCTCANTAAGTAGTTCGTAAATATCAAACTTCAAGGAAACGTGCCTCCCTTAATCATCGTAACCATATGTAGTATATAATTTTCTTTCTTATTTTGTATTAGTATATATTTCTCAGCTTTCTGACACGCACTTCAAAACATTCGGTCTTCACGTTAAACTCGAATCATTTACAACACCTAGTAAAATACGAGTTATTGAATGTCACTTTATAACTTGCTACCGACTGTCAAATTAGCCGAGTGAACTGGAAGCAGGTCTTTTGAGGCAATCGATTTTACAGATACATCACAGTGACATTCATTTGCGGTATTAATAAAATAAGCTGTCACTGATTTCCAGTGGTGCCGTTTCCGCTGATTTTTATTGATTGTGAGCAATTTTCCACTTCTTCAAATTAAGTGTTCTTTCAGAATGAAACATGCAGTTTAAATATTCGCACACATGGTCCGCTGAAAATTTAGTGAGCTTTAATTTCTCTGTATATTTCTTATTGGTCCCGAGAAATGTTACTTTATAAATATAACTCTGAGTACTTTAGAGACTATGGTTTANTTCTTATTGGTCCCGAGAAATGTTACTTTATAAATATAACTCTGAGTACTTTAGAGACTATGGTTTAGACTCTGTATATGTGTGTGTGTCTGCGTTCATAAAAACTATACGAAGAGGATACTAAGCTTACAGTAGGCTACTTTAGAAATCTTAAGCACAATAATTTATGAACGTTTTGCTGTTGTTTGTGTATTTGCTGTTATTTTCTTAACACCAACTTGACACTACAGAGTAACTCTACAAAAACTCACATAAGCAACATGCCTGTTGTCTCGTGGCTCAAAATCTACTTGCGATACAGACGAATTCACGTCGTCTTTGGCCATTCGGTCAAGAACCACGTGACGTCAAACCAAAGTTCGACTTAAAAATAATCTCTTAATAAATGTGAGTACGTATAACTATTACTATCGCTTCGTTGCTTACGAAAATTGAGTGTGAAATTAAAACTCATAGCTAAGAATTAAATATATACTAAATATTTAACAATTTAAAAATACTAACAAATAAAAATTACAGTTAAAGTTTTCCGCAAAAAAAAATGTTAATTTTTTTTTTAGATTTTCCACACTAACTTTAAATGTTTCAATTTTTAATTGGTTTTTTTGTTATATGCAAAATAGATCAACTCATTTGTTGCTTTTCCATAACAAATTTAATTTTGTCTGGCATCGATTTTGCCTAGCAAGTAATAAATACTTCTGCTATTTTCTCTGTTTTATTTTTATTTTTTAAGAAATGTAATGCTGTCAGCATATGCCCACACCACGCGTTAGTTTAACATTTTTATACCTTCATTATTAGTTTGTGTAATTATTACTAGAAAAATGTGAAATTGTTGTAATTTTTTGATGATCATGAATAATTTGAAAATAATGAGAATATGTGTGAACGTTGAGGAAAATCACAGCATTATTATTTATGTGTGAAAACGACTACATCGTGTTGTAATTTACCAGCATTTCCTGTTGAAATACTTCCTCATTTAAGTACTGCAGAATATATAGTACACCCTCAGACCAAAGCAGGCCTTAATAGTTATTACCAATCAAATAAGACTACTGTCTAGACAGAATACACAGCTCAACCTCAGTAAAATAAAACTTTAAACGCCGGACTTGATAATACGTACTTCGCCCTCAATACTGAAGTTTAAGTGCTAAACGGAGAGAAAGAATCGAATGAATGTCGTCTCTTATTTCCCCGCCGGAAAAGTAAAGCATTTAACTGCAGAAAAAAAGACTATCTGTTCATCTGTCTTAATGCTGCGCTACGGAAGATCTCGAGTGGGAAATGATTCATACAAAGAACGTAAATAGAAGTAGATAATGCACCGCAAACTGTGTGGTGGACATAACTACTTTTTTACGTAGTTACATTTTAACGCACCAATACAAAAAAGAACGTTATTTTGAAATAGGTCGTTACAATCGTTGGCAAGTTTTATGATGAGCGTGTAGGATAGTTTCTATTAAAAAAATGCCGACTTCAAAGGGCACGAGGACTTATAAAACCAAATATATATTGGCTACAACAAAAACAAAAAAAAAAAACAAAATCATTGAAAAGTATTAAATTTGTGTAAATGAATACATGGTGCGTAAAACGACCAACAAACAATAAAAACAAGAAATTTAAACTAATAAATACACATTTAATATCATGACTTAACATATTGGAACGTGGGAACTAATCCACTGCAGTGTTAAATAAGCCCGGATGACAGTAGCGGCTGCAATAGTCTGTTCTGTTTTACAATGCCATAAATACAAAATAAATCAACTAATGCAAACTCTTTTGCTGTTTGTTTCGGTTCAAAAATGTGAAACCAATGAGCTACCATTTTAGAACCTACCTCTTAGACACTTTGGTTTACAAAAATGACGCGCGCACACACACGCACGCGCGCACGCACACGCACGCGCGCACACACACGCACGCGCGCACAACTGTGCGAACACCACATTCAGCATAAACGTTCTGTAACCAGGAACGTCTATTTTAATTTGTCGTCGTTTAAAAAATGATTCTGATATTTCTGAACTACTTATACCACGTTTACCATTCCAGTAAACCGGAATACTTTTGCCACAAAACCGCACAGATTTACAGTGCCAAACAATCACCTGGAAGTGCTTTAGTAGCTTCGACTTAAGGACCAAGCACAAAATTAAGCACATTATTATAAGGCAACATGTTTGACTTCAAAAGATATTGAGAATATCTTACCGCCGCTAAATGTCTGAAAATATTCCAAGAGGTTCTCTTAAGAAACAATCGCAGACATTTTGACTGCTCACACTACCAATGGGTGGCAAAGGTCTTCTAAAATGTTACCACTTTGTGTGTGAACTTAAACTTTCCTATAAGTACTAATTTTGTTCTTTCCTGATCTCATTACATAAATGTGGAATTAATAATTATAGAAATATATTCTAGTAATAAAATAAAATTCTTTATATGCAAAGAGTTTTTTTTTTTTTGCTGTATTTATATTTCTTAAATCGAATGCATGAAAATTATTAATCAGTGAAGAATTTTCGCGATTCGAACAAGCTGTGCAGTTTAACTCGTTGATTTTATCCTTTGTACTTCGTACAATTTGTTTTGTTTTCTTAGAAACTAAAAAGGTTTAATTGGAGTCTTACACATCTAGTACTTTCCTAAGTATAGCATTCGCATCTAGTGAGAAATTGCTGCAGGCGCAAGTACGAATTTAAAAGAAAATAATAAATTGAGAAATGAGAAAGATATAGAATTAAGAGAAACCGAGTGCGGTACAAAAATAAGAGAATACAAAAAGTTGGAAATATACAGGAGAGAAAGAACTGCTAAAAGAGCTAAATACCGCCGGTAAAATCGCAAATGGTGGAGAAAGAGAACCACAGAACGTTGCAAAGTAAAATACCATCAGAGGAATTAAAATCTAGGGCACCGAACAATGTTCTGTGGAAAGAAAGAGCATACATTTCACCAGTGGCTAAACAAGAAGTTCAAAAAAATAAATACTTTCAGAACAAGAGTACAGGCATACGCAGGCATTATAAAATAGTCGGTTGGGACGAACATTGAAAGTTGTTATTTAAGGCGCCCATCTACCTGGCGCTTGAACTGCGTTGCAGAGTGTTCCAAATACACGTTTTCCAACGAAACTATTAAGCGTGCGTCCAACGTGCTGATCTACGAAAAGAACACACACTTCAGACGAGAGCTGTTAAGTACTTTCAAAATATCACGTACGTTA
>NQII01010830.1:0-25861 GCA_002778355.1 Clitarchus hookeri
TTTTTAGTGTTATTTTTAAACATTCTGTATAAAAATTCCATCATTCTGCGTCCAACCGAATGGGCTTTAAGTCTACCAGCTACTTGGCACGTGAATTTAACTTTAGTGTGTCTTAAACGTTTTCAACGAAACATGCTTACTTGTTGCCATTTTTTTTACTTGTGAGAAGAATTATCATTTTGCACTGATCCGGATTACAAACTTGAAGGCGTCTTACGTACTGCAAACGTTATTTAGATGTTTTTTTTAAATTTGGACGAAACCAGCATTTTTATACTGCTATGTAATTTGTGAATATCCACAAAACTTGTACAAAAAATATGTAAAACTTTGCTGCAACTCTTCCAGAGATAAAATTGTAATGGAGAAAAATTATTTCGAGAAAACATTGAGTTTTCTAAAGTAACTTCCGTAAATGTTTACGTTGAATGTTTTCATTGCAGTCTAAGAATGCATTTTCTGGATATCTGGAAGATATTCAATGTGTCTTGAAAGTTTTATTTCTAAGTTGTTCGAAGTGTTTTTTTTTATCAGCTAGAAAATAGTGAAATAATTTAGATGTTATTTCATATAGAAGTTTGCAACAGTGCATATACTCTTACAGTGGCTAGTTTCACTTCAATAAAAACGCACTTCCGTTTGTACAAACAATTCCTCGAGGATTTAGGCTGTTTAAATAAATACTTAATTAAAATAATTTTTGGGCCAGTATTTTTGATAGAATTGTGTAACGGTTTTTATAAAATATTAAGTTTTTATTTAAAAATAACTGTTACAAAATTATATGCAAGTTTACGGTTTTTATGTTTTAAGCGTCTGCACACCACACTCCTTAGCCCCAGTAGATTATTCACATGGTTACGTTTACCTCAGTTAACCCTTTCATTCCCACATTAACTTTAAGATTTCTGGTGTTGCAAATGACAAATTTTTTGATACGTGATGTACTCATTAATACAACCAATGAGCTGCAGACGTTGTGTTTAGTGGTCAGATATATGAACCAGTCATAACGTAGAACAGTAGCACTGTTTACGACTCAGTTGTCTACAGAAGAGCATAGGAAACTGAGCCTTGCAGTGCACAGTGCATAGACTAAAGACGAGGTAGACCGACCTCGCTGGCTGCACAGAACCAGTCTCCGTGTCCCGACATTCAACTGCTCACCTGCCAACACGTCTAGCGAAACCGGCATAGTTTGGATTTTAGGTTAGAAAACTGATTTGTAAACAAGTGCTAAGATACGTTTTTATTCTTCCCCTAACTAATTTGTAATGCAGTTTGACTAAATTCGAATTTGTAAAAAGTGTTTTATTAATACAATAGTGCTTGTCATTTAAAAATTAAGATGTAAACAAACGCGCTCATCACTGTTGGCCATGTGACTTTGACAGTTGTGTATGATTGGGGTAGCTCAATGTTGGGTGCATGCGCGAAAGACGAATAAGCGGTCTACCTAATCTTTAGTCTATGGTACAGTGCCGATGAAATATAATCTTTCCGTGCAACGCGTAGCCAGTTGTCTATAATCCACTCACGGTTACTTCACACTTTTCTGGAAGCCCTGCTTAAGTTCTACTTCCACGATATTCCTCCGCCTCGTGCAAACTAAGCTTAAATAAAGTTTATAAAATTACACCGAAGGATCACGCAGCGAATTCGTGAGCACCCAGTTGTAATATTTTGTATCAGAACTACTAATTCCTAGGCGCTACTAATACACATGCTTTCTAGCTGTTTTGATACATATTTATTGTAAATAAAATATTACAATTTATAAGTAAAATATTGGTAAAACTTCAATTTAACGAAAACTAGGATACTTATATGTTAACAGGGGTATAAAACGATTGCGATGCATGGCGTATTTGGGAAATAACTAAACACGTCATACATGGGATGAATTTTCAAAGGTTTGATTCAAAAAGTGTGTAGAAACCGGGAATAGACTATACACTGGGAATGAAAGGGTTAATATTTTCGTGCTGCCGAGATGCCATGTACCGCTCAACAGGTGTCGTACAAGTGAAATCAGCCATAGTAGATAGCACATTATTATTATTTTTTAATAAAAGTAAATAAAAGCTTACACTGAGAAAGGGCGCACTGCCATAGAACTCACGCACGCCGGGACCCAAACTGATGGACAAATTACGTTGGCAAGCACTTAAATAACAATATATAAATATGGGAAAATAGAATAACCGTGTGTTGCTACCGTGTTGAGCAGGACACCGTATTGCTGGAAAGTTACCTGACTACCGGGTTGTGTATTTCAGCTGCTGGCTCAGGTAAGCGCGACAATCTTCCTTCTACAGTTAGCACGAATTACGTTCTAGGTAAGTCACTGGACTTGGTCCTATGGCGCACTACACATACTTCCCCAATCCCCCTCCCACCAAACACGCTTCGCTGCCTATCTAGTAATGCGTGCATTCCCAGAAATGACGACTGTCACAGGTCATATAGGAAAATCTATGTTGTTAATAGCACTTTACTACGTATTTGAGTATCGCCTTCAACCACACGAACCCACAAAACGTGCAGCTTTTAATCACGATTAATTTAGAAATATAGATGTTGACACAAGTTAATTGCGGTAGTTTCTCTTGTCCAATTTTTTTCCTTTTTTTTTTTTTACAAGGTTTTTTAACCATTCTCTGCTGCATGCCAGTAAGTAAACACATATTCTATAAAAAGTGGTATAGATGCTTGGAACATGTATACATAGAAGGGCCTTTGGCTGTTGTTTCTCGCACTGTGCTTAGAAACCAGAATCTCCATCAGCTGATGTGGGTTAGTTCGGCTGAGTATGGAGCAGAATATTCTGTGCGAAATTTCCTGGGAAAACTTCCCGATCTAGTTCGTGATAGCGGCAGTGTTGTATTACAAAATCGCAGTGTTTTGTGCCGGCTCCCATTAATTCTTAGCGCCAAGTGTATTTAAGTTCGTTTACAACTGATATGATTGCCACGGGCGTTTCGTTCATAACTCGATTTTAACAGTAGGTAGATAGGTAGGCAGGTAGGTATGGCTAGAGACGTGCGAAATTCACGTTATTATTTCAGGACAGACTAGTCTTCGAAGACTTTATTTTTTGTATTGTGCTTGTCAATGGACTACAGTTTGTCTGGCCACACCCTTGACAGCTTTGGACCAATAGCAATCAACTAAAGGAAGGCTGGTCCAGTTACGTCCTATCACGTCAAAAGGGAAAATTGGACATAACTGCCGCAGAAACCAATAAACAAATGGCACCGACCGACTCGACGGCGAATTCTAGCGTGCTGCCAGAAAATAACGCAAATTTTGCAGTTCCGTAGGTATGACTTAATGTTTCGTCGACGAGGTCATAAAAGACAGCTGCGAATATAAAGCGACCGACAGCTCACAGAGTTGTTTGCGCCATGAAAAAGAATTCGTATCATCGTTTAAGCTTCTTTTAGCGAGGTGTTGTAGTTGGAATGTAGGGCTTAACGTCTCGTCGACAGCGAGATCATCAGAAACGGAGCAAGTTGTTCGTACAAGCAGGAACACGGAAGGAATCAGCAGTGGCCTGCAGCAAGGAACCATCCCAGCATTCGCCTGGAGTGATATCGGGAAACAATGGAAAAGTGAAATCAGCATGGCCGGACCGGGAGTTGAACCAGGGACCTCCCGAATGCAAGTCTAGCGGTCCTATACGTCTCCAATCTGTGTCTTGTGTGAAATAAAGTGCGCCAAGCTGGACACGAAATTTTGAGCTACACAGAAAACCTGGGGATTGACACTCAGTATGTCTTGAACGTCTGTGTTCTCGTGTGTTTTCCAACCACTACTTTCCATCTGAATAATAATTTGTACGCGGGGACGATTCATCTATTATTACTCTTCAGGAAGGGGAATCACTTTTCCTGGCTGGGAAATAATTTTAATTCCCTGGCATCATCCCCCCTCCCTGATTAGCACACTGGGCACAGCTGGCGGTGCATGAGTGCCTACACACGACGACACAAGATTTTTTTTTCCTCGAGATATTGATGCAATACGCAAGCACTCGAACACTTGTATTGCACTACAGGGTGTATGTGTGGAAAAGTACCTTCTGTGATCAATGAATCGTACTGCAAAGATTGTTAAGGTTTACATTGGACTCGCCCTTGCAGAAAAGCAAGTTTCGCCAACGTTGAAAAATCAGTTGAAATTTACGTTTTTATACATCTTCAATTCTTGGCGACAGTAAAAACACCGCGTCCGACAGTTTTTTGCTGAACAAACATATTTTCTCTCACAATGATAGACCAGTGGGGTGTGGTGAAGTGTTGCAAGGTAAACTGGAGCTTGCTGAGTGCTGTACACACTCGGCGTACGCAGCAGAGGAACCAGTGAGCAGAGAGCGCTTGAACCGGGAGAAACTGAATGTATTGCGGTCACTCACGAGAGAGCGGCGATGCACCCATTACACACGCGCTGTGACGTCAACTGCTCTACTACGTTTACGTGTCCGATGCGTAAACAAGCAAACGATCAGGTATAGCACGGAGCAAAACACAGCTTACCTTGCAACAGTTCACCACATGCCGCTGCGACAGACATGGGTAAGATGACGAAGATGGTGACTTTTGTGATAGCGATGACGCCGGGACCTTCATTAGACAGAAACTAACGTCATAATCGCAAGTATTTCGTTGTTACACTGTGCAGGAGGAGGAGAAACCTGGTGCGTAAGATTAAGGCTCCCGCCTGCTTGTCGTTTGAACTGCGTTACAGTGTGTTAGTAATTCACGTTTTTTCTGTGAAATTATTAAACATGCGTCCAATGTGCTGATTTACGAAAATAACATACACGCTTCAGACGAGGGCTTTTGAGTGCTTTCAAGACGTCGCGCACATTATAAACACTATTTTTGACTACTCCGAAATGGATAAAAACAGCTTTTTCAAAGTGTTGTATCTCAAAATATACGCGTCAGATACATACAAAACTACCCAATGGCCCGTCATTGAATCTTCCTACAGAATTTCCACAAATGAATGGAAAGGGTCACCGCTGAAAGTCCCATAGGTACACGCAGTGCGACGAGAACACTGCACGCCAGTTCAGAGCATTGCACTTAGTGGCGTTGGCGTTCTTGAGGTGCGAGGTAGTTGCAAGAACAGACGGCATATGTGAATTTATGGAATTATATTCGGTACTTGTTTCTATTTTTAAAACAACTTAAAATACAGCAGAGGAATACATTTACAACGTTTGCCAGGATAATGACTTGAGAGCGAGAGCCAAACAACGCCTTACAATAGCGAGAGTACTTCAAGTTAAGTCCTAGAAACCTCCAGAGCTATGATGGTACAATCCGTATACAGGAATACTTTGATGCCCTTCACTTTGGTCTTGTTTCCTTTACAGGACTAGTGAGATGGACGAGTGGAAAATTTGAGGGAAAATTGTGCAACTTTTGCTAGCGATATTCGTGGACGTTGACACGGGGCAAGGTTAATTCAATTTCTACGTTTTATTAGTATAACTTACCATTTATTATCAAAATGAAAGTTGTTGCTACATAAACGTATAATTATACTACGTGTATTATTTTAACCTTTCTGTTTGGATTTGCTTAAAAATTAATTAAAAGTATTGCCGGTAACCAAATACAAATTTTACGTATTTCTACTGCCAACTACTGCGTTTAAAACCGATTAAACTCATGCATCCTTTTTCTTCTAAAAAAATACTGTTGCATGCAGCCGCTTCTCGTTATTTGCCTTGCCCCTACCCAAATCTGCTTTGCGAAGCCCAGTGCTCCAAGGGCATCACCGGGAACTAGTACGTCACGCATGGCTCCATCTTCCACTCCACAATGCAAAAATGTANCAGTGCTCCAAGGGCATCACCGGGAACTAGTACGTCACGCATGGCTCCATCTTCCACTCCACAATGCAAAAATGTAGACTTTCATTTTTTTCCAATTAAAGATATACTTCCACACTTAGATTTTACCTGATTTGTTTCTAATCTGCGTGCATGTAATTATAATTTTAAAAAAATAACACAAAATTAATAAATATAATTCTTGCATTTAAGCTGGTAGTTATTAGTTGCATAATTTTCTCTTTAAAACGGTCGCCTGCCTAAAGCTTGAACCGCATTGCAGCATGTTTGAAATAGATACGCACTTTTTGACGAAATTATTAAAATTGCTCTCAATATGTTTACTTACGAGAAGAAAGTGTAACTCATGCAAGGACNGCACTTTTTGACGAAATTATTAAAATTGCTCTCAATATGTTTACTTACGAGAAGAAAGTGTAACTCATGCAAGGACAGAATTGTACTTTCAAGATATCACACATGCTATAATTATTATATTGGAGTACTCCAAAATAGACCTTTTCAGACTGCTGTATCTTGAAACATGCTACACGGACAAGAGCAAGAATACCTGTGTGGAACTTGTAACAACAGCCTTTCCAAGTGGCGCAAGTGCTGCGTTGCAGAGGTTCGGTAGAAAGCACGTGATTCAAAAATGGTTGGATATTTTATAGTGGTTTCTGAACACGAAAAGAATTTGAGAAACGTTTCGTTTCAAGTTCTCAATTTCAACTCCAAGGAATGTAAAATTGGTTAAAACGGATACTTTCAGAATCAGCTTTAGCTGCTAAATTTTTACACAGAAACTTTAGAGTTGTATTCAAACACGCATCATACTTGTATCTTTATTAGCGCGCCATAAAATTATATGTTCGCCGTTTAAAGTCACGTTGAGGCGAGTCGCCGACGGAAAGACTGCACATCAGTAGAGCGCCATGCACATAGAGGCGATGAGGCAAGGCGAGTGAGCAAGAGTCAGCCTTAGATCTCACGTGTATCGAGGCCTCGAACGCGCAAACTGACTGCAGGCAGGCGGAATCCTTAAGGGGAATCAGCCCCCGCCAGCTTGGATTTATAAATTGTTTTGCTATACGTTACATTTAAGAATGTTAATAAAAATTTTCGCATGCCACAGCATAAATAATAGCTTCTTAAATTTTTATCAAATTATTACAGCTATAGTGAAATCCAAATGAGAAATTAGTGAGCAGAAGTCGAAAACGCGTCTGCTGAGTCGGGAGAGTCCATTGCCGCTGCACGAAGGGGTGGGGTTGTGCAGTTCAGTAACGAGAGCGGCCGAGATAGGTTGGGCGAGAGCTGCTCCGCGTGTGCATATTACCTGTCAAGAAAACGTAGGTCGCGCAGCGCGGTATTTAACAGCGAGGTAGTAGGGTGCGAAGTTATCAGTTTGGTATGTAAAGTGCCAGCAGGGTTACGTAGTTTCCCCCCCTCCAGCGGCAAGTGTTAGATAGAGTCCTCCCCTACACTGCCTCCCCCACGCCCCCTCCAACAAAGCTTTGCGAATATTATTTTCTCATTTGAATTTTACTATACACTGCTTTTATTAATTCTTGAATAGTGACTGCCGGCAAGGAATGATGCTGGCAACAGTAGTCAAGTAATACCTACATGTTTAGACCATGTGCAAAGCAATGTCCTATGTCTTGTCGATGGCTAAAATAAAATGCAAAATCTATGACACAGGTTGTAGCGAAAATTCTGGAAATCTAAGATTGCGGGTACTGATCCCATTAAATACACATAACACGACGATGGCGGACTTGCGATAACTCTCCAGTGCTTCTGGACTTCAAACACGAAAATAGCTCCAGGTAGAGGCGACCGCCTAAAGTGCCGTTATTCATCTGAAATTATTATTCTCATTAGTATAAATATAAAACACTACTAAGTAATCTAACAGCAGTTTATTATTTTTTTCGTTTAACTTATTATTGGGAACCTGCAGAATTCTCTTTATTCTGTTGTTCCAGACTAAACTCCAAGAAGTTGTGAGCTGGCTTGACTTCTGCCACTGACCGACAACTTGTGCACTACGTCCCAAGGCCGCATTTAACCAATAGTTAAGGTTGAAAGTTAAGCAACCAATCTAAAGTGTAGAGGTCGCACATCATAATGACGCCGTATTATCACACGTAGCCAATAAAAGCACAAACTACGTTCAAGTGGGTATAGAAGTTTTGCCTACTACTAAATATAGGCTGTTCACGATTAATTAAGCAGTTTTGAAATTAACCTTTACAAATTTTCACTGCTCCTGTGTATATTTTAATGAGCACACTGATTGGCAAGCGCCTAGTAAAGTTGGTAACAACAGAGAGAAAATAGTTCCATGTCTCAAAGTCAAATTAAAAGTGTAAGGTAAAGATAAGTGAATATTGAAATTATTCATTCTGCGTTATGTTTTTAATATATAGTGTAACAATGAGTATATTTCTAAAAATATTTACTTTTCTAATAATTTCACAGTTTCATCTGACCGACACGTGAATAATGTGTCGAGGCCCATGGAAATGTTAATTTTGTATAGGGTGGAGTAATACACAGTGTGCATACAAGTAGATCTTAAGTAGAGCTTTCAAAAGTGCTTAGTTTACCGTGAATAGCCTATAATTGTGTGAATTTTTAATTTACTTATTCACGATTTACACAGTTTTCTGCTGATACGTACGTTGTTTGCAAGTCAACATACTGTAAACCGTTAATCGCTGAACTGGCCTTATACGAAAATAAAACATAACACACAGTCATTGTTCAGGCCCGAACGCAGCGTGGTTGTCAGAGAAGGAATGAACACGACAGAACCTCTTAACCGTAGCGGCTTTCGAGTCATTCGATACTCGTCGCTCATAAATCAAAACATAAAAAGGCTCTGCCATCTACTCTCTCTCTCTCCGTTTCTTCTTTGAACGGATGAAAAATGTCGCGTGCATAAAATAAACGAAAATGCGCGAGTCTGCCATCGTGGGCCGCATGGCTCTAAACACAGACATAAAAACACTTTTACGACTCGGCGCGCTGTTGTAGCCGTTTCTAAGAGTATCTCAGCTAAACTAGGAAGCCCTCGAGACAAATTCAGTGACCTTCTTATCCACAGAGACAGAGGAAATGTATTGAAAAACACATAGCAAACATCGTACAACTAAACAAGTTACACAAAGTAAACTGATTGTAAGTGGAGGAGTACAACTCGCCTACACCTCTCTGCAGTCATTAGACCAAGTGTCTTATCGCAGGTCCTCTGACAACACGAGTGTGCGATTCCATTGTATAGTGGGATTCCGAGAGAGTGGCTGGACATTCCTCAGAGTTGCCACTCACTTGAGGAGTGACGTCTCAGTGGTCCATAGGTGTGGAGAAGGTGGTAACAGAGGTTCACCACGGCCACCTAGTCTCATCAGTGCCACCTCACTGTACTGATGAGCGCCTGGACAGTAAGATCGTTCGGGTCGCCCTGACTGACAGAACAGCGGCCACGCGTGCAGTCAGAGTCACGGTGGTCCCTCATGTGTCTGCACAGAAAACAAACAGTCGATTGCTGGAAGTAGGTTTGTGTTCTCGTGTTCCTCTGTGGCACGTTGACATCTGCTCATTGTCGTGGTATGACCTTTTAATAGGTATCGGCCACCTAGAGGGGAGGTTTGGTGAGGCCAGCGCCGGTTCCACCGGAAACTTTGCTCATCGTCGTGAACGTCTTCGGTGGTGTCGGGAGAGAGTGAGTCGGAGAGGCGAACGGAGAGCAGTGATGTTTAGTGATGAGAATCGCTTCAACCTTGGACCAACTGATGAACGTGTTCGCATTCGTAGACGTGCGGGTGAGAGGAACAATCCATCGTGTATTCGCACTCGCCATACCGGATCCACACCTCATGTTATGGGAAGCCATAAGATGAACACCCCGATCACCTCTGGTATTCATTTAGGGGGAGCATGACAAGTGCGTCGTATATCAGTGACATTGTCAATCTTGTCCTCCGACCATATTTCGACACACTGCAGGAACAAATCTTCCAGCACGATTACGCGCGTCCTTTGTCGCCAGGGCAACATGCGTGCTCTACACGGTGAACACAAGCTACCCTGGCTTGATACATTTCCAGACCTCAGCCGCATCAAGCATGTGAGGGACGACGCCTGACATTCAGCTCAGCCCTGGCAACGACCATCCCCCAGCTACGCCAAGAAGTTTAGCGAACTTGGGATATTGTACCCCAGAGAGATATTCAGCATTTGTTCAATAGGTTACAATGCCAGCATCGCTTCATGTCTGGCCGTTCGGGGTGGTTACACTCCTNGATATTCAGCATTTGTTCAATAGGTTACAATGCCAGCATCGCTTCATGTCTGGCCGTTCGGGGTGGTTACACTCCATATTGAGGTGTCTGCTGTATGTGTTGCATTTAATGTTCGGGTTGTCCCACGGACTTGATGTTTTAGTCAGTTCCAGTTACATCCTCTTTCTTCTCGTGTACCAACTTTGGTGCAGATGCGTATATTCCTATGGGATGTTGTTTAATGCATTTCCACTAGCGTAGACCAGTGGCCTTATAAGTTAGAAATATACAACGTGTTTTTAAAACATTAGGATAAACTTGGGCAGGTTATTCCTGGGGTACAAGAAGAATGAACGTCGTGAATGACGTGGTGAGTAATGCAATATGAAATACCTGCGTCGTTAGCGGTGTCTCGGGTTGTCCTTCGTCGACCTTCCTGAATCAGCTGGCTGTATTGACGGCAGTGGTTGCTGTGACTGGTCTGTCGCTGCGATGCTCACCGCGAACGTCCATTATCCAGCCGGAAAACTTCCTGTACTATGTGTTGTAACGTTACCTACACAACTATCATACATGAGCCTCGTCTTTATTACGGGTGGTGTTTACTATTTAATAAAATGTGTAGATCAGTTAACTGCAGGTTTGTTTATCTTGCAGAGAATTTGTTAGCAGAACTGTCGTTATTTTGTCAAGCAAACTTGGAGCAATGAAATAAAATAAAACTTACTCACAGCATTTATACTCTTCAATGCAGGAATGGTTACAGCACATACATCTAACAGAATATTGAACTCACAAATATTAATGCCTTCATTTTCTTATCAGGAATCTTATTTCGAAAGCCTGAATAATTCGGACAGTCCACCATTGTCATTAAATAGTACCAAAGGTAACATCCACTGGAAGCAGCACTCTCACGTCGCTCGGGGTCGAGAAGCGATGTGACGACCTCGGCGTGGAAGGCGGTCGCTCCGCTGGTGAGGAGACTGGTGACGGAGACGACGCTCGCGTCGTGTGTCGTCACAGTGTCGCACACTTATTGCTCANACTCACTTGAGGAGTGACGTCTCAGTGGTCCATAGGTGTGGAGAAGGTGGTAACAGAGGTTCACCACGGCCACCTAGTCTCATCAGTGCCACCTCACTGTACTGATGAGCGCCTGGACAGTAGGATCGTTCGGGTCGCCCTGACTGACAGAACAGCGGCCACGCGTGCAGTCAGAGTCACGGTGGTCCCTCATGTGTCTGCACAGAAAACAAACAGTCGATTGCTGGAAGTAGGTTTGTGTTCTCGTGTTCCTCTGTGGCACGTTGACATCTGCTCATTGTCGTGGTATGACCTTTTAATAGGTATCGGCCACCTAGAGGGGAGGTTTGGTGAGGCCAGCGCCGGTTCCACCGGAAACTTTGCTCATCGTCGTGAACGTCTTCGGTGGTGTCGGGAGAGAGTGAGTCGGAGAGGCGAACGGAGAGCAGTGATGTTTAGTGATGAGAATCGCTTCAACCTTGGACCAACTGATGAACGTGTTCGCATTCGTAGACGTGCGGGTGAGAGGAACAATCCATCGTGTATTCGCACTCGCCATACCGGATCCACACCTCATGTTATGGGAAGCCATAAGATGAACACCCCGATCACCTCTGGTATTCATTTAGGGGGAGCATGACAAGTGCGTCGTATATCAGTGACATTGTCAATCTTGTCCTCCGACCATATTTCGACACACTGCAGGAACAAATCTTCCAGCACGATTACGCGCGTCCTTTGTCGCCAGGGCAACATGCGTGCTCTACACGGTGAACACAAGCTACCCTGGCTTGATACATTTCCAGACCTCAGCCGCATCAAGCATGTGAGGGACGACGCCTGACATTCAGCTCAGCCCTGGCAACGACCATCCCCCAGCTACGCCAAGAAGTTTAGCGAACTTGGGATATTGTACCCCAGAGAGATATTCAGCATTTGTTCAATAGGTTACAATGCCAGCATCGCTTCATGTCTGGCCGTTCGGGGTGGTTACACTCCTTATTGAGGTGTCTGCTGTATGTGTTGCATTTAATGTTCGGGTTGTCCCACGGACATGATGTTTTAGTCAGTTCCAGTTACATCCTCTTTCTTCTCGTGTACCAACTTTGGTGCATATGCGTATATTCCTATGGGATGTTGTTTAATGCATTTCCACTAGCGTAGACCAGTGGCCTTATAAGTTAGAAATATACAACGTGTTTTTAAAACATTAGGATAAACTTGGGCAGGTTATTCCTGGGGTACAAGAAGAATGAACGTCGTGAATGACGTGGTGAGTAATGCAATATGAAATACCTGCGTCGTTAGCGGTGTCTCGGGTTGTCCTTCGTCGACCTTCCTGAATCAGCTGGCTGTATTGACGGCAGTGGTTGCTGTGACTGGTCTGTCGCTGCGATGCTCACCGCGAACGTCCATTATCCAGCCGGAAAACTTCCTGTACTATGTGTTGTAACGTTACCTACACAACTATCATACATGAGCCCCGTCTTTATTACGGGTGGTGTTTACTATTTAATAAAATGTGTAGATCAGTTAACTGCAGGTTTGTTTATCTTGCAGAGAATTTGTTAGCAGAACTGTCGTTATTTTGTCAAGCAAACTTGGAGCAATGAAATAAAATAAAACTTACTCACAGCATTTATACTCTTCAATGCAGGAATGGTTACAGCACATACATCTAACAGAATATTGAACTCACAAATATTAATGCCTTCATTTTCTTATCAGGAACCTTATTTCGAAAGCCTGAATAATTCGGACAGTCCACCATTTTCATTAAACAGTACCAAAGGTAACACCACTGGAAGCAGCGCTCTCACGTCGCTCGGGGTCTAGAAGCGATGTGACGACCTCGGCGTGGAAGGTGGTAGCTCCGCTGGTGAGGAGTCTGGTGACGGAGACGACTCTCGCGTCGTGTGTCGTCACAGTGTCACACGCTTATTGCTCACTCAACATAAACCTTTACTACTTGCCTGAGTGAAGTGCAGAGATCTGGGCGGCTCTTAACATCAAGATCTTGAGAGCCGGCGAGGGTGAAGTGAGGCGTATATATAGAGCAGCGCCAGAATGCAAGGGGTAGGGGAAACGGGAGATCCCCGAGAATACCCGCCGACCAGCAGCATCGCCCGGCACGATTCTCACATGCGAAAATCCACGAGCGACCTCGCCGGGAATCGAACCCAGTTCACCTAGGTTGGAGGCGAGTAGTCTAACCACGACACCATCGCGACTACTCACTTGTCTGACGATTTTAACGAGACATTCCTGTAACCTTTAGACTAAAAATGAGGTAGACCGATTTTTCGTCTTGTGCGCATGTACCCAACATTGACCTACCCCACACCAATAAAACGGTCAAAGTCACATGGTCAACACTGATGAACGTGATTGTGTATATCATAATTTTTAAAAGACAAGCCGTTTTATGTGAATAAAAAACTTTTACTAATTCGAATATAATCAAGTTGCATCGAAAATTTGTCCGGGGTTTGCTTCCTGGTCCAGCGATTCTGATTTCCGTCTTTCGCGGTTTTCAGAAATCACCCCGGGAAAATGGTGGGATGTTTTCTTATTGACAGGCGATTTCATTCCCGCTCCTGCTTGTGTGAACAATTCGTTTAGTCACTTTAACGACCCAGCCACCGACAAGACAATTTAAGACCTGCCTATCATGTGTGTGTTGGCAGAAGTGCGGAACTGGTTACACCGCCGTCTCTAGCAGTACGTATACCTGCCTCATGGTAGCTTACGGACTGACGAGCTGACAAGGCCTAGTCAGTTTGCTTTTTCGAGAAAGTGACCGACGTCTGGCGGTGGAAGTGTGTACTATTATAACTGTGATAATCAGCATTTATTAAGTAAAAATGCAATTAAAACGTAACAATTTACTTTATGCGCTGAGGAAACGTTTTATTAGAAAAAACCCAATACATCACGCATATTGTAAGTGTTATTTCCGAACCCTCCGACATAGCTAAAACCAGCTTTTCACAGTGGTGCGTGTACCTCATAACATCGTGGTTGGAAATGTGCGAAACTTTTATAGGGACCGGCACTGAACTTTGCTTCAGACTTCCTAGCAGTAAAATGACAGGGTCGTTCAGGTGCACGCGGCACGACTGCAACGCTGCACGCCAGCTCTCGTAGGGGTGATGGAGCAGTAGGCACGCTCGTCAGTGTCGCCCTTATCGCTCCCGCGCTTCTGAGGCCATGTTCTAATTCGTTTCTAGTTTCGTTTTCCGTAATTTGTATTCAGTATTTTGTAAGGTTTTCGTCGGAACACCA
This sequence comes from Clitarchus hookeri, assembly GCA_002778355.1. Lineage (NCBI taxonomy): Eukaryota > Metazoa > Arthropoda > Insecta > Phasmatodea > Phasmatidae > Clitarchus > Clitarchus hookeri. The sequence goes on from NQII01010830.1 coordinate 14,452, forward strand.
CGACATTCAACTGTCTAGCATGCCATGGTACCATTATTTTGATGTTTTCATGACTCCAAAATCAAAAGTCCACGAAGTCTTAAAATTAACTGTAACTATCCACGAAAGTTTTCGAGTGCCGTTTAAAATTTAAATTAACAAAATAAAATCAATATAGTGTGAAATTGTTACTTAACAAAAAACGCGTCATTAGAAAATACATATTTTAAGTATATTTCAGCAACTAGCTTTGTGAAATAAATATTGTGAATGCAATACACATTTGCTTGTTATAATAACCTCTTCTAAGTGTGTATTTAAACGTTTTAAACAGGTAAAACTAATATAACGGTGGTTTGGTTAGTTTGTATTTTGTAATTTGTCAGCTTGGAAGCTGACAAAACGCAAAACGAAAATTACAAAAATTGCTTATAGATTTTGTAGACAAAACGGGTCACGTGACCATTTTGTTAACAAAAAGTGCCAATTATGACGCGATCTGAGTCACAAGTGCGCTACACAGCTCCAAGTAGGAGGCGCCCTTATGAGGCTGTCTCACCCCTTATACATAAATAATTCGTGTAAGTGTCATAAGAGAGGTGCCAAGGTCATTACTAAGAATATTTCATTATAGAAGCATCACATTATATGGTTCTGTGAAAATACTGATTGTTTCCTGGTTGTCATTAAGAGGTGAGAATGAATTGATATTGTTACAAGCCACCTGATGGGCGTATCTGAGTTCGTGAGGGATGGCTGTCTTAATAAAAATAAGAGAAGTAAATTTTAGTTTCTAATTTATTCACACAGCTATTATTTACAGCATTAAATTATCTGTCTCCACTTAACAGTGAGCGCAATATTTAATGTATATTTCAACTCTAATTAACGTCCTTTTTAATTGTCTCTGTTTCCTTACAGTCAATTAACTCATACTCATCATTCACACCTGTTCAGTCTATCTGTTGCCGCCATTTGTAATGTATTTCACTCACACATCTAGTTCAATAGTCCAGTTTGCCACCCGCACTCTTCGTTGCTTGATACTCGCAGTCACAGATTTGCCTTCCGCTGGACGCTTCTCTCACAGCTCGTCTTCTATCGCTCAGAACTCAGCCACTCATTCTCTCATCAACTACTACACTCAACTCATCTCCCGGCTCGGAGGCCTGTCACACTTTTATATCGTTCGCCCAGACCATCTGGAATGTTCAAGGCACCCTAAGTCAAGCTGAGAGAACGAGATCAGTAATCCAGAGCATTCTTCAGATAAACGCAGAAATCGTATCCGCCGAAGGTCAGGAGAGGCGAGCCGCCAAAGAGTTATCGCGGCAGAATGCCTTCATAACTCAAAACGCTGGTAGAATTATCGCTCGCCTGTCATTAAAACATCCCTTAGTGACTCGTCGCCCCGTTATCTATCACTACTCTGTCCTTCTCTTCCGCCCGCTCGCGCGGGGCGGGCCAAGGTCAGCAGCGCAGACCAGCCACACATAGAAATATATAGAATTTTGTATTAAGTTAATCGTTGCATAATTATGCGTTAGTCGTTCATATTTTATGTCCGTAATTATGGTAAAGGCAATTAGCTAAGCTTCTGTTGTCATATTTTTCAATTAATTCTCCTAAATTGGAATTAGGACGAAATTAGTAAAAAATGCAATATGGCGGGTGGCACGGGCTCTTAGGTGCGTTACCATAGGAGGAACTCCACATAAAGGCAGTGAGACATCTGAATCGCGTGGCTGAGTCGTTTTTAAACGTAACAGTTAATCCATTCTGACCCAGTGTGCACAACTGCGTGTGTAACGCACATGAAGGTAATTTTTTGTATGTACTGTACACTGTGAAGCTCAATAGCCAATTATCATACATGTGAAAAACTTGTTCGTGAACCGTGTTAAACCTGTGTGTTACGATAAAATGTCCCGCACAAGCTCGGGCGGAAGCTTTTACGAGATCTACTACCCGAGCCTGCATGCGAGCAGGCATGGAGGTTTCTATGGAATAACCTGTCACACGATACTTGCTCGCCGGACAAGTAAACGCGAATGCATTTTTTCACTATTTTACTTCTGCAAATGTGGTTCAGGAACAGTCTTCACTCACGACTTCAGCAGTACTTGTTATTGCACAGAACCTAATTGTTTTGTTGCAATAACTAGAACTTTTGTGTTAAACACGAATATTTGCCATAATTTTTACACAATGCTGTTACAGCATAAGTAAACATTTTCGCGTTTTTTTATTTACTATATTATTGTTTAATGGACTTACCACTGTTCCTCAAAACAAAATAAACAAAATTATCAACCACCGTCAATACCACACTCCACCACCCTCTCTCTCCGATTGGCAGAATTTTCAACCTTGTGGGAAACCTTCAGTCGGAAATTGCACACGACCAATTACGAAAACGTCCATGAAACAGGCCACCAGTCGGCCAAATCTTCTGTAGAACCATACATGCAAGCTTGCATGAAATCTTCCAAGGGAACTTACATCTTGGCACGTGGACTTGACTGGTCTAGGTTATGATAGTTCTTATTACCGTGGTCGAACATAAAGCATATATATAGCTCATTGGATGTGACAATAAAACAAGTGATGTGTCTACTTTAGTACAGCACGCATCATAAAATCCTTGTTTGCAACACCAAAAACCGTAAATTTAAGTCAGCCTGAAAAGGTTACAATAGATCGCCATCTGGTACGACTGCAGTTTTCACCGAGCTATCATGCGGCGGAATTTGCACAGGTGTTCTCAGACCCACGTTCAACTTGCGCTCCAGGCTATCGTGAGCTGTGAGTTTCGTTCGGCATCGCGTGATTGTAGCCTATGTGCTTGAAGTCAGAGACGAAGACTGACTACACAACGTACTGCAGAGTTGTTGGTGGTCGATAAGCTATTTCAGAGGGCATCTTTTCTCGCCTATTCTTAAGTGACTCCAGAATATCTAAGTTTCTCAAACCTCACTAAACCCACTGTAAAGGAAAATTTTCGGCGCGCTAAACAACATAAATTTCCAAGGGAAATTTTTTTTTTTAACTTTATACGAACTTGAGTAACGATAATTTCGCCTACGTACTGATATCACGTGAAACGTTAATTCTGGAATACATATGCAGTTCATTGTACATCGCACACCCGGAGGGTTGCTTTGTGTTCAATTCACGTGTGCGTGAAAAAAAAATGAATAGTGGCAACCCACTGAAATATTTATTTTATAAGTCACAACGTCAGTACATTTTTGTACAATTGCATACACAGTAAACATACGTATATACAATAAAGTCCAAACGAGTTCTTTTGTTTTACATGTATTCGTTACTTGACTGTTGATAATGATGTAGTCTGTTCGCGGTTTCTTTACACTTTTTGAATCAAACCTTTGAAAAATTACTTCTTTGGTTGTTTAATAAATATGCCATGAATCACAAGCGTTTTATATTTATGTTAACATAAAATAAAACTAAAAGGACCTTATTTTTGGTTTAATTGAACTTTTATTTAAATTTTATATATAAATTACGATATTTCATTTATAATTAATATTAATAAAACAGAGAGAAAATAGGTGTGTTGGCAATGCTTAGTAAGAAACAGTTCTTATGCAAAATATTATTACACTGAGTGCGCACAAATGCGGTGAGTTGTCCCTTTGGTGTAATTTTCTTCACTTAGTTAAGCTTTGTTTGCATGAGGCGGAGGAATATCCTGGAAGTAAAACTTTAGCAAGACTTCAGAAAAGTTGGAAGTAACCGTTATTGGACTATATTTGCTTTACTAAGGAGGGAACGCATTCTCTTCGTATTGCTTTTTGACTCGTCTGATGCGNGGACTATATTTGCTTTACTAAGGAGGGAACGCATTCTCTTCGTATTGCTTTTTGACTCGTCTGATGCGGACGCATGGTTGTATTCTAAAGTAGGCTTATCACGTTCATATTCGTCAACGTTCTGAACATTTTCAAACTCTCGTATTATCGCAATAGCTTCTGCAGCTACTTCTGTAATTAATCCTGTAGGTGAAGGAGTAGTCACGTGTTAACCACGGTCAATGTAACCTATTTTATAATAGGAATATAATCTTACATTCTCTTATCTCAGATCTTATCTAATAACACACAGAATAAAAGCTTTGCGAAACACATCCAGCCGTATAATATCTGCCGTGGCTGTTGGATATGCAAAAAGCACCTCCGTGTTTCCATGAATATAATAAAAGTATTATTAGCTTGTTCGATTAACTGTCAAGCTCATTTCACTCCTAATCCTTCGTTGATTACTTTTTCTTGTTATTAACTTTTCTATTATTTTATTTTCCCATTATTCGCCGTCATTTGTTATTTTATGTACAATATTCCTTGGTTATGTTAAATAAACCATGTTTGAAGATATATTCCATTAAGTCTATGACGTCGTGACTAAACTACTAAGCTGTGACGTCAAAATAACTATTTGTAACGGTCTATTTGTACCTTCCACGTCCTGGGATAACATCGAAACTCCATTTGCTTCAAGAGTGATTTTTTCACTAGCGATAGATAATGCAACGCTGTGCATATGAAGGACTCAAAGGGACGTCGCGTTTTATTTAAAGCCGTCGCAAATTCTTATGTGAAGTTTAAAAAACAGTTCAGTTGAGAGAATTGAGCGGCTCTTAACAACGAGGTCTTGAGAGACGATGAGGGTGAAATAAGGTGAGAATGGAGCAGCGCCGGAATACAAAGGCGGGAAAACGGGTGATCCCCGAGAAAACCCGCCGACCAGCGGCATCGCCAGGCACGATTCCCACTTACGAAAATCCGGGAGTGATCCGGCCGGGGATAGAACCCGGTTCGCCTTGATGAGAGGCGAGCAGTCTAACCTTCAGCCACCGCGGCCCCTTAACAACAGAATAGTGGCGTAGCTATGGTAGGGATACGGATATTAAAAATATCCTCCCAAATACCACATTACTACTTTCTTAAGTCTTAAAAAAAAAAATTTATTTTAGTTGACCTCACCTAAACTCTGCTGCACTTTTTACCCCAAACGGATGTAACATTTTGAGGTAAAAAAAGTTTATAATAGAATCTCACTTTTATCGTCANCTGCACTTTTTACCCCAAACGGATGTAACATTTTGAGGTAAAAAAAGTTTATAATAGAATCTCACTTTTATCGTCAACATATAGATCATCCAGAAACGCACATTTACGTTAATGTATTTCCATAATATCTATATTTGTAAAATACATTTTTAAAATAATATCTGTGTTTTTATTTTGAGCCAGAAACTTGAAGATCGTTGCCATTGTGCCACAAAAAATATTCAAACGAACACTTGTAATATATTGCTTAATGTTGTACCGGATGTTAAAATATGATTTGGGATCATTATTAATAACTTTTTGTTGCCCGCCTCCAAATGAAACTGCAGTCTACGCCACTGCAGAAATTATTTAGTTATCTCGGAATGTAGATAATAGGCTATTAGATGCATTTAATTTTTCCACTGTAACATGCAGAAGCACTGTTGTTGGTCGGTCACATTTGTATACAGTTTTCTATTTGTGCCATGCCTACGTAAATGCACCCCGTTCCTTTCGAACTACACAAGTTGTTAAACGAATTTATGTGGTGTAGGCTCTATAGCAAAAAACCATATGAAACGAGACATTTTTTTTACGAGCACGTTTTAAAGAGACATATGTCTGACTTTATCCTTTAAAAACAGCTCTCGGTACTGTTGCATTAGGGTTCACTGTTGTAAATCTCTTTCGTTTGCGAATCACAGTCTCATAAAATTATATTCATTATATGTATTTGAAGCTTTTGAAATTTTCTCGTGCAGTCGACGTGTAAATATATCTTATAAATTCGTACGACGAGCGGGAAATAGGTCTTCCCCGTCCCACAGTGCAGCTGGTTGTACGTATCTGTTACGGCTCCCGCCTGCCTGGTGCTTGAACTGCGTAACAGAGCGCTAGTAGTTCACGTTTATAGGCGAAACTATTAAACGTGCGTCCAATGTGCTGATCTACGAAAAGAACACACTCTTCAGACGAGGACTGTGGAGTGCTTTCAGGACGTCACGTACATTAGCAACACCATTTTTGAGTACTCCAAAATGGCTAAAAACTGTTTTTTCAAAGAGCCCCATCTCAAAATATACGCGTCAGATGCATACGAAACTACTCAAGGGCCCTGCATTGAACCTTTGTACAGACTTTCCACCAATAATATGATAGGGTCACCGTTGGAAGTCCCACATAGGCACACGCAGTGCGACGAGAACACTGCACGCCAGTTCAGAGCCTTGTTCTTAGTGGCGATGGCGTACTTGATGCGCGAGGCAGTGTCGCCCTTATCGCTCCTGCGCCTCTCTGCCTCAAACGCGGAAAAAACGTTCCAGGTAGGCGGGAGCCTTAAGACTCCAATCACCGTTTTCTCTCAGCCGCACGTAACCTACGTTCAGTCTGCCGAGGTGCAAAACTTGACTTGTGGCTCCATCACAGTCACAGAGCAGATAAGTAAACATAGGTGAAATGGCGTGGCGGTTCCTTTGATGTTGACATACCCTTTCTCTGATTGGCTACCGGAGCTCTGGGAATGGGCCTTGTGTCTGATTGGCTATTGCATGCTGCAAAAGGTTCCCTACTGGCTGCGCTGCCGGCTAGCAAGTAAGTTACCAAACCATTAATTTTTTGTTTTATTTATTTATTATAGTGCTCTGTGGCGTATGAAGTGTTGCAATGTAAGCTGGCGCTTGCTCAGTGCTGTACATTCTCGGTGCACGCAGCAGGAGCCATTAACCACAGTGCAGCCTAGGGAAACGGAATGCATACCGGCCACTCACAAGCGAGCAGCAAGGGACCCATTACACACGTCCAGTGTTATCTTTATAATATATATTTTAGTGGTGGAAGTGTAAACTAGCAAGCAACGGGGTACAGCACAGAGCAGCTTACCTTACAACAGTTCACCACACGCCACTGATAATGCTCTCCGTTGATCACGAAGTTTGGGATATGGAGCATGTCAAAAATATGTTGCAACATTGCAGCACATTAAAATTATTCGTCATATAGTACAAACACAATACAGCAGCACAAATTACATGTCAAGACATTGTTAAATAGCCCCCAAACATGGAGGACAACCACGTTTATAAATTTACTCCTAATATATAGCGTTAATAGAATATGTACATTGTAAACAAGAATGAAAATTTGAGCCTATCGCTGGCTTGTTATTGGCGAACGGCGTTCATGCATGTTACTGGCTAGTGACGCTATTTTGCTTGCGTGTGCGGCCGGAATTCGTGGCGCAAGCGGCCGTTTCGCCTCTGTTGATCTTGAGTACTCTGTACCACAGTCGTGACCCGGTGAGATCGCCGACCTTGTGCCTTGTTCACATGTATGACAATCACGCCGAACAGACAAGCGCAGAAAGCTGTAACAGCTAATCAGATTTCGTCCTCGTTTTCCACGCCGAACAAGTTGAACTCAACACCGAAATTCCTGCTCACGTAAAGAGCAGACTTGGCCGATATTTCCCAGAAGTCCACTGTTTTATAACAAATATTTCATGGATTATTAAAGTATGGCGATATAATGGCTTACGATACTTAAATGTGTGCATTTATAACGAAATAAATAAATCCTAAAGTTAATTTTCTCATCATATTATTTATTAAATAAATCTAGTTTGGAAATGTATCGATTGGAAGCACCAAGCTATAAAATATTTTTGGAAGAATAAAACTAAATAAAATATACTTTGAAATCATAAAACAAATCCGTACCGAACCGAAATTACTTCAGTGGAGTAAAAACATCTGCAGCGGCTAGTTTGGTTGTCCGGTATTTTTTTACTACGGAAACTCTGTATTAAAAATAACGAACTTCTAAGCAGCGAACACGCTGTTATAAAAAGGCTGTTCGCGGTAGAGTGAGCACTTTTGAGGCCCTTAGTTACTTTTTTCCTAGCAGTCATTTTTTATCCTTCCACCAATTTTAGAATTAAATATGGCCATGCAAGTAATAAACACAGTGTATATATTTCACCATACTCGAAAGTTAACTTCTAAGGCTACAATAAAATATATTTATTGACTATTATTCCAAATGAGAGGACTCCACAAAGTGCTCACTTTACCGTGAACAGCCTACAGAAAAATGTTTCGTGCATTTGCGGAAAAGTGCCGGTAAAAACTATCCGTAAATCTTCTTAATTTTACGCGGACACTTAGTTTTTTTCAGTAACTATCCGTGCACTCACAGAAACTCTCCGTAAATTGTTTATTTATTGTAATTATATTTCCGGCGAGAGATTACGAAAATATGTTTAACTTGTTGTTAACTGTGAGTCTCACAGTACAAAAAAAATTTCAAATATTAAAAATAGTTGGTAGGTAGGCAAACAGCTTAAAATGCACCGTTATGTGGAACCCGGGAGGGGAAGGCGGGTGGCAAGGCGCGCGAGCCAGGTGCCCCGTGAATAATGATGACCTGTCTCTCCGCAGCTTATCGCTTCTTGGAATCTCCACATATAACTGTAGCACTGTACTGGATTCTCTGGGGAAGCAGTCCAGCTNCGCAGCTTATCGCTTCTTGGAATCTCCACATATAACTGTAGCACTGTACTGGATTCTCTGGGGAAGCAGTCCAGCAGAAGAGTTTTGCTTCCTTTCGCATGTCTGGAGATTACTTCACAAATATGTGCTAGTTCCTCATTTGCCATATAACGGAGGTTATTCGGAAATACAAATACATTGGCGAGTCTAAATCAGTGTTATAGTTCAACAAATGGGCGATAAGCGATACGGCTGTCTCCGTTTTATTCTATGTCGACAGCACTGGCTATTAATATATATAAAATAGCAAATTTGTACCACTACATAATTTTTTATTTCCAGCAAATTTGGTTTATTGAGTTGCGGACCTCTATAACCAGATTTTGTTGATGACCACGTTACGAGTAGAAAATTAAGAAAAACAAGTTTTGGTTATTATACAACGTGAATGCTAAGGCTAATTAATAATTCATGTGGAGTTTACGATATTCTGACAGGTACCTGACTGCTACACTTCGTGCCATGGTAAGTTTCACCCCGCTTATTCTTTCCAATACGTAAGCGGCTCCCGATAAGCAGAAAAGTGAATGATAATCGCGCCCCAGGACACANTCCCGATAAGCAGAAAAGTGAATGATAATCGCGCCCCAGGACACATTTTGAGCAGCTGCAAAGACCCGCTAGTTGGCTTCGGCAGGTAGAAGTCGAATAATGTACAGGAGTGATAGGAGCGATATTTGAGTGAGCTAAGACAAAATTCAATATCTGTATTTTTTACTCGTAATAAATTTACCCTCGTGTTAAATAAAAATAAGACATACATTACCTGTCACCATACATCATAGACACCCATTTCTAGTTTCCCGTGAGTTAGTGGAAGCGAAAGGGAGGGGGATGCTCAAATTTTCTGTAACCACGCCCATGTTAATTTGAATATATTACTCTTATCTGTATCAATGTGCGTTGTATGTTTGTGCGAGAAGTTATGCACGAATACAACACTTATTTTCATTTATATGCCAAGGTTTCAAACAACACGATTTACAAATATTTAAGAGAATAGAGTACTGAATTTCTGCTTGAAAAGTCAATGCGAATTATAAAAGCATCCTGAAAAATTGGACATTCTGAATCACCTACATATTAAAATGTCTACAAAACAGAATAAATTAAAGCATTAAAATACCATTATATTTGGAAAGAAATGAGGCAAGCAGTTGCCATAAATTATACTTATTACAAATTGAACTACTTGCCGACCACCCGGGGAAGGAGGGAAGGGTAACACCTCTGCTGGCTAAAAGCGGAGGGGTGGTGGCCCCCTTGCCCCCCCTACTTATCACTTGTGACTATCATAGTGATTTTTATATATGTGACGCTAAAACCTACAATGAACGAACAAGGAAAATAAGTGCTGCAGTGTCTAACATCATCAGCAATACGGCAGCAGGTTCACCAGGCACGGATCCAGAGGTACGTTTCAAGGAGGCAGGGGGGTATTTTTCTCGAAGAAAAAATATTGGCCTGTGGCTTTTTCGGGAACACTGCCCCGAGTTATACGTGAATAAGTTTGTGTTAGTTGATAATATTTTCTTTGGGCTATGGGAATAAAATGAAAGTAACGAAATCGATATTTGTCTTTTATGGCTTAAGTGGACAGATCTAGACGATATATTTTTGTTTGTCAGCACAATCAGCATACTGGCACATAAGAGTCGCGAGATGTACTGCCCGGAGATCTTCGCCCACGGCCAGAATGACCGCCAGTCGCCGCGGGCCCCCATCTGCGATGCTCTCTACGTAGTCGTATACCCGTTCGAAGAAGACAGCATTTATCTCAATCGTGTTATTAGTCACTAAGACCACTTAGTTATAGTGTCGGAATCTATCACCCTGCAAACATTACATCACCATTTGCGTCCTGGTACCCCATGTGTCAGTCTGATTTTAAAGACGTATTCGTCAGATATTTCCTCAAGATATTTTTCAACTCATAGTGATAGTGAGAGATATGGGCGGCGCTTAGCGGCTGAGGTCTTCAGCGCTGATGAGATTGATTGGAAAAGGCTTATTAACATCCTCCGGTGTTATGTCTGAAGGCTTATCAGTGGACAGCTTACAAACTAAATTATATCCTAACTTAAACTAACACCCATACCTTACTTAGGAATCGAACCCAAAACCTCCCGCATCCCAGACCGGCGGCGCACCAACTGACTGCACCACGGGAGGTCGGCAGCGCTGATGAGGGTGAAGTGAGATAAATAATGGAGCAGTGACAAATTTCAGTGCTGGGAGAAATGGAAGTACCCCGAGAAAACAAACTGGGCAGCAGCAACGTCAACCACGTTTCACACATGAGAAACTCGTTATTTAACCCACATTAATCAACCCGGTTCGCCGTGGTGAGACGTGATAAGTAGTCTGACCACTACACCTCCGCGGCCTCTCTTTCCACTCATGTTAGCAAGATAAATTGTATGTACCCTCGCATGTGTCCTACTGAGTGGCATACTGAACTGTAAGTACAGCTGACGCTATTCCCCACCTGTGGGTCATAGGATCGTAGTTAATGTTAAATGGCATAGACTATAAGGTGCCTTGGGTGTTGAATGGGGTAATTCAATAAGGTAGTCTTTCGGGGTTTCAAGTTACTGGTGGTTATATTGTCGTGAAATTACAACACACAGACACAAATCCGAGTGGTACCCTAATTAACGTATTCGTCCGAACTGTAGGCGGCGTCTTGGGGGGGAGGTTTCTTTGGGTGACAACTTGATACTTAGCTCTGCTTGTAGTTCTTGGTCTGTTGTCGGCTGGCTGAGATCCGGCGATTCGGGCGGCCTTAGAAAGGCCCAGGTTTTGTTG
>NQII01010831.1:10135-44968 GCA_002778355.1 Clitarchus hookeri
CCAATGTGTCACTTCACCATTTTCAGCTACCATGGGCGTTTAGAAAATAATTTTTAAAGTGAAAGATCAGACATACTATGGGCCACTTTTACATGTTTGCATTAAACTTCATGTTACACTTTAACGATAACTTTAAGTACAATCAATCCGTTAGTGTTTTTAACAGATTTCTATCAATATTAATGTTCACTTAATGTCCTCATCATGTAATTGTCACACGAAGTTGTCGTTAGTGATTTTAAAGAAAGGTTTTAAGTGAAATTACGAGCGAAAATAATGTTGATAAGGGTTAGACCAACATAACCTCTGGAATAACCAAATTAAAATATATGACGAATATAACGAAATACTTTAAATAAATTGTTTTATACGTACATGAAAGCAATGAATTTTGAAATATGACCACTTTGGGCATTAAACATTAGCAATTAAACATTAAACATTTTCGCCAGCAAAATATATTTCAGGCGTAAAATATTATTGAGGAATAGTTGCATTTTATAGTAAATTAATACAAATTTTTTTAGAACTAAAAATGTATTACTTCGTCTCAGACTTTTCTCACGCCATGTTATGTAATCTTTTTTCTTGTTTTCCCATGTTTTTTTTGTTTTTGTTATTTATCAACCAGAAAACTTTCTCCTGCAATGGTAAAAGTAGTACTTCTGTACCGCTTCCTCACTATAACCTAAGCCTGCCTAAACCACCACAACATAGGAAAATAACAATATACTGTTTTTCTACGAATGTCTTAGATAACATGATCCACTAACCAATAATAATGCGTGTTATATATAGTTCAGATAACAGCTACAATGAAAAGGAATATACCCTTTCGTAATTTAATGAAGAGTGTAAAAAGTTACTGCGAAGTAGAAGTCGACGTTAAAGCCGTCGATATCTTAATGTGGAGATTAATTTTCGAGCAGTTTAACGCGAACCTGCAAAAGTGGCTCTTGGTTTTTAGTTGTAGAGATATAAGCTGATAGATGACTACAGTCATATTGTTTGCAGGGGGCAAGATGTTGATCGACTACAGCGTGTAATGTTGTGATAGTCCCCTCCCGCCCGTACAGTGGGTACAATGTGTGCCTGTGCGGGTACAACGCCATGCGGTGGATGTGCACACTCGCCAAGTGCCTCGAGATGCATCCGGGCGACAAAGGCGACACACGTCGACTTCTAGAGGAAGTAACCGCCTGAACTTTTTGCGGCCAATAAAGTGAAACAAATCACGTTTGTGTCCTGACTTTATACAAACCCTAGGCTCAAGAGATCAGAAGTCAGTCACATTTAAACCTTGTGAACCTAGAGAAAGAAAGGTACAGTGTTTCCTAGGTTTTCGGGTTACTGTCAGAACTATGTTACACCATGAACTCAAGAGCAGAAAGCTCTCAAACCAATGCAGTATTAATAGCTTTGTACTATCGTTAATCTAAAACCAAACTTGCATATATGTAGAGGAAATGCAATATAAGTGAACGCCCTGTAAGTTTTATGCCAATAACTCACTTAGTATGTACAATATTAGAAGCATGAAAAACAAAATTAAAAAAAAAAACATCTGTTTGTTAGGATTTATAAAGGAAAGAATGTTAAAAAAATGGATTATATAATTTTTCCCTTATTTCCAGATCGTGTCAGTATTGGTGTTTGGGAAATAGTGAGTGATCCGTGGGTAGACGCTCTTTTTTTCTCTAAAGTGGGCCCTTTACATTTTTAATGTTTCTTCTTAAAAATGTGTGCACAAAAATCACAGACACACTGGTCTTTTTCCACTCCTGAACACTCCTCATGATCTCAGTCACTACAAATTCTGCCATTCACCCACTGTTCTCCGCTAGCATCACTAGAACAAAGCTGGCTTCAGAACAAGCATTCAGCATCTTCCTCCTCCAAAATGCTGGACATCCTTATATACGGAATTTTACTCAATAGCTACGAGTCACTTTGCACTGTCTCCTATTTGACCACGTGGGATGAAGCGACCACTTTGCATCATGACATTTCCGGTCCATTAATTCCCTTTTATATTCTGATGAATTCCTTGCAAAAATGGAAGCTTCAATTTAGATTTACGAGAGTCAAGCCATCGAAAACGAATCAAGAAATTAACGGCATCTTCAGCCAAACTAAACGGTTATCTGAACATGAAAGAATTTAAAACAGATGATTCTCGTATCACATCGAAGTCGAGACATTGACATCGAGGTATCAGAATCCTGAGCCATCTTCTATTCTAGAAGGAAATATTATATCACAGCACGTAGAAAGTAAACGTGCGCCAGAAGTAACGTGTTCTGAAAATACTTGCATTTGTAAATACAGATAGATGAAAATTTATGTATTGAAAATAAATGCTTATACAGTATTAACAATGCACATAAAATCTGTCTAGAATTTTACGCATCCCAGTTTACGATTTTCCGTTTGACTCGTGTGAAGCCAGTCTACGAAATGTGAGAAATATTACACATAATCGTACCAAAACAAACGTGTATCTTTGCGGATGTTTATAATCGAACAATATCACACCGCTATTTTACACAGTAGGTATATAATACATGCGATAAACCTAAAACTGCCGAACTATCTGGAAAATTCCTAGTGGACACACGAACTACAGTCTTGTGTAAGCACAATATTAACCTCCTTCCAGGTAAAGAGATAGCCGTTTAAATGTCGGAGAAAATCTAACATCTGTCTGCGCCGAAAAAGATGCTTCCATTAAAACCGCCCCTATGCCTCCTCTCATCATAACTCACAACTTATCCTTCTTACTCATCCGTGGACCAACATGCTGTGTCACGGTCAATCACGCGTTATCCTCCCCCCCCCCGGGCCGGCTAGCGAGATATTTCCCATAAAAATTAAATAGTTCTCGTGTCCAGTCCCTTTCTGTCGCTCGCGATGCAACCCGCCTGGACTCGTCAACAATTCAACCTGTGTAACCCGCTGCCTTATGTTGGCGTGCTGACCCAGCAGGCAAAATATATGTCGTAAAGAGTATAGGAGTCTCCACATGGCGGCCACCGACCAGGAAAGTGAGTTGCCACGCACGTGTCATAAAATACACTCCGTCTTCAAGCTTCTTCTGCTAATCAATATAAAAATAAATAAATAACATCATGCAAGTAACAAAACAATAGTTCTGTAAAATGGGTTCAGAGTAACAGCTACCAATCTTCTTTATCAGTAATAGAATATTCTGGAACAATAGAGATATTATAAAAATTGTTACTGTCGAAGTAATTACCTGTTATGAAGAAGGACGAACGGAATACTACGGGATAGGAAGTGTTTTCATAGTTGCAAATGCAATCACAGATATTAATACAATATAAAGTTGTGTTGAAATTTAAACTACTTTTGCTATATTAAGAATGCGACAACATCCAACTTGATGGCGGTCTCTACATTAACACTCTAGACGGGTTGTGGGTAGTAAGATTCCGTTCCTACGAACTTTTGTTTTTCTCGGTAAACGTGCAGCAAGACCGAGGTATTCTCAAATAGCCACCAGTGCAACAAGTGCTTTAAGAACTCAACCAGCTTTGCAGACACTCCACATTTCAGTGCTAAGCGTGCAGCAGCGGACGCCACCGACAACACCATCACCACCATCAAGTGTCTGCTTACTAAAGAAATAACCAAAATCGCAAAGAACAGCGAGGTTCGCATCGATGCCCAATAAAATTGTTTGGAAAATTTGTATACAAAATACTTGTTTTGCTAATTGTCTATGCTACTAAAACTACTGTTCTATCAAAATATCTGTTGTACGAAAAACTCGTTATTCAACATGCATTTCCTCCTAAAACTCTGTTTCGCCAATAGCCTGCTCGGTCAAATGACTATCATTTAAAATGCTGTAATATTTTGCCTAACGCCGAATGGTCCAACTAAAACGATATTACAAAATCGAAGAAATCTACTGATGACGCCAGTATAAGGGATGATGAGTCGAGAGCAACCGATTCCGGATTAGACGCCCGGTGCAAAACCGCCGCCATCTTGAGTTTCCGTTTTTTCTTTTTGTATGTCAAAATATTCATTTTTCCCTCGAAATTGATAATTTTTCGCTTAAAATTTCCCGCTTATCCCTTTAAAAGCACTTGCTGCCTCATTTTCAAAAACGATCCTCTTATTTTGAGGGCTTGTTCTTTTCCTTCCACCTTGAAATTTGACCATGAGCTTGAATGACCTTGAAGTCAAACATTTTTAAAATATCCCAAAAAATTTTAAAAATTGAAAAAATGTCATGTCAAGGAAGGCTTTACATTGACGACTCCAACTGCCATGATGCATACCAGTTACCTTGACCCCAATTACATTAAAAACAAAAATTCAATACAAATTGTAAAATTTTTGTAAATTCATAAAAGTTGGTGAGCACGTTACGTTACTGACTACAACCGCTATCTTGGATCCAGATGACCTTGACCTTTATCCTATGCTTAATAACTTTAATAACCTTGAATGCAAAAAACAATTGAGAAAAGGTAAAAATTAATAAAAACTGAGGTAAAAATACATTTAAATAACTTAACTGCCAGATTGGATCCAGGTGACCTGGATCTTGACCTAATGCGTTGAGCTTGAAAAAATTATAAAAACTGTTAAAGAAATGTTTTTTAAATTAACCGTTCTTTAAAATTATTATTGATATTTTAAATGTTTTGGTTTAGAAGAGACGAGGGACTGCGACCAACCAGCGACCATGATGTAATATCATCCAACCACTATATTGAACCGAAGTGACCTCTAACTTGGCCTTTCACCTTGACTTCATAACTTGTACATACCTTACATGTATATATATACACCTCTACCTTATTATAAGCAAAGAATAATTAATCATATAACAGAAGAATTCGAAGAAGATCCTATAAAATTTAAGGTTTGACTGGAGTGTACCTAAAAAAATCCTCAACCTTTCGATGAAGAAATCACAGAGTGGACATTCAAGACTGAATGAAGCATTGTACAACGTTGGTAGCATTCCAGAGGCTGTAGAGGCATTGAAAGAAAAACATAGCAATTCAGAATAACAGTATAGGGTTATGGGTTCTGCCTGGAGGCTTGCTAGCGTAGACTGGCTCGAGCTGTGTATAGGCAGAATTTATTAATAATGTGAGAAGTGAGCATGTTGCTGGAGAATGTGTGGATTCTGTTTTTTTTAATGTTTTGTAGTGTGATGTGCATTAAAAATATATGTTCTCAATCAATAAACAAAAATGTTTTATTTCTCGCTAGTGTTGTTGTACCTTATCCTAACAAGCCTACTTTCTCTGATATAGGGAAAACGGTAGCCTTGGATTTCAGATCTGCCATTCTACGTGAGCATGCTAGTAAAAATATACGAAATGATGTGGGCAAAGTATGATGATTTGAATCTTAGCACTTCAAGATTTTTGTGTAGACCAATCACTGGATGTACATAGACAATGATATTATAGCAAAGGTAAATCTTAAGTGCAAAAAAAGAGTGGATTAATACTGTAACGCATTCTAAGCAGATAGGATTTTGCAGTCTTGAAGTATTCTGTTATAGTGTTAGAAATTTGACCCTGAGTCATGGAGGGAGGGGAGGATGAAAAGTGAGTCGAGCCTGGCCAGACCTGCTTCATTGCAGTATATGGCAAAGAAAGGTCCTATATAGATGTATACATGCCTGATTCTGTTATAATACGCAACATTTATTTTTCTAGTAAACGCAAATTACAAAAAAAATGGAAAATCTTGATAGCTAAACGAAAAGATCGCATGTTTTAATCAAAATATTGCAGAAGTGGTCTAATCATATATGGTGGTTCCAGTGGACCGAGTAATCAGCAGGCTACTTAATGGATGTGGAATGGTAGAGCATAAATAAAATCTTATATGATGGCCTGTGACAGAATCAAGTAGGAATGATGGGGAATCAAAGGACGAAAACTAAGAAAAAAAAAGTAAATCAACGATGGTGAACATGCCATGACCGACCATGAGATAATGTTTGTATCGTTGGCTCACCTGGTAGCTTAAACAAATGAAATCTAGGATTGCAGACATGACAGAGTATAAGTATTTGGGAAACATGGTGACGATGTTATGTAAGATGGTTGTAGTGAGAGAAACTAAGATTGCTGACATGGAATAACAAAGAATGAATCAAAGATTATATGGGGGATGGTGCACATATGAGAAGGAATGACAGCATGAGGCAAAGGTGACTAAGAAAAATTGAATCCAATGTGGTAGTTTGTGTCGATAATGTTATTTCTTGCTCTATTTTTGGAATTTTTTCGATTTTGTGATTTGTTGAGATGTTTTGGCTAAAGGTCATTTAGGGTCAATGTCAAGGTCAACAAATTGGCGGCTAAATCTAAATCTTGAATGGTGGCAAAATTTATAATAAAACACACATAAGCATCACCTAAGTGATTGAAATGAGAACGAATGACAAACGAAAAAATGAATATGTTGGGTAAAGTGCATTCGTAGGAATGAGCATGGTGAGCGGGTAGAGGCCTGTCTAATAAATAACCATTGATAAACATTGGTGGTGGATCGAAGAGCTTTAGTAATCCACCAATAAAAAAACACTACTTGGGGTTGCAGCGAACACAAGTAATCAATCAATAAGGAACATAGATGGAGGGAGAGGAAGGGAACTGACTAATTATTAACCAATGAGAAACATTCGGAGGGTCAGTCGTCTGCTGGATGTGGTGCTGAGGAAACCTCCAGAAATGCAAGTTTTAAAAATATTTTTAAAAATATAATATTTTAATAATTAAATTTCTAAAGTTTTCAAGGTTTTTAATTTTTTTAATTTTTTGAGATCTTTGTAATTTTTTAGGTTCAAGGCTATAAGAGATTATAGGATACAAGGTTAAAAGTCAATTTAAAGGTCACTTGGATTCAGTATGGAGATTGGGTGACATCCCATCATGATGGCTGGTCGGTTCCAGTCCCACGTCCGCTCGAAGTCAAAACATTCGACATTTTAGTGGTTTAGATATCGTTTAAATAATTTTTTCATATAAATTTTTGAAACAATTTTTAGCGGTTTTTATAAAAGGTATCGGAATTTTTTAAAAAACAATTTTGCATATTTTTTGGGCTAAAAGTTATTCAAGGTCAAGGTCTTGGGTCAAGTAAAAGTCACGTGGGTACAAGGTGGCAGTCGGGTTACATCAGTGCACTTTTTGCATAGTTCTTTTAATTTGTTTAATCTGTTACTTTTTTGGGTTTTTAGGCTATTGAAGGTTATTCACATAGGGTCAAGGTCAAGGTTACGTGTATCCAAGATGGCAGTCGCCAGTTATGTAATGTGCACGCGGATTTTTATGAATTTACTCGTTTTTTACAATATTTCCTCTAGTTTTTGTTTTCAAGATCATTGGGTTCCAGGTCAATGGCATTCAAAATGAAGGTCGATTCACCAATTAAATATTTTCCTAGATTTTTTAGATTTTTTTCAAATTTTTTTTGGGATAATTGGAAATTTAGTTTTTAAGATCAGTCAATGTCAAGGTCAAAGGTCAAGGTCGAAGTTAAAAAACGAAACCCCACAGTCTTCCAATGGTTAATTTTTGTAATTAATATGATCGTTTTTGAAAATTTTAAGATCTGTTGTTTTGAGGTATAAATGGGAAATTATATAGAAATTAAGGGAACTTTTAAAGGTTAAAAGGGAAAACTTAAGAGAAAAATTGGTTAATTTCGAGGAAAAAATTTTTTTCTGAGTAAAACAAGAAACCCAATATGTCAGTGGTCGGTGCCAGGCGCCTACTCCGGAATCCTTTGTGCTCGACTCATCATTTCTCTACTACTGGCACCTGTTCCACCATATATTTTTATAGCGGAATAAATGTTTTTATACGAAACTGTAGTACATATATTTAAGCAAGAATAAAATATTCAGGATCTCGTTTTACCACGAATATCTGAAATACGAATCTGTATAATTGTTAAAATGTTTATTTTTCTTCTTGAAGTAACACTTACCTCAGAACCAAAATTGGATCTTTATTGTTAGACACAGTTGTTGTTTATGTTTCCGGCTAGAAACCCACATTTATTACGTATTTACTGCTATTATAAGTATAAATTTATTATTATATAGAATATTGATTTCAAATGGGTTTATAAGTTTGATAATGCAACGAGAAACACCAAAATTCTATAGTTACCGTTTTGTCACTTTATATTTTGTTTTGATTTTTACGCCTTTTAAGTACTTATGAAATATATAGTGGTATAACTTATAAGATAATTTCGGCAAAATTAGTTACGTTATGTAGCTATTCGAGTTGTATTCCATTTTAACCACCTGAGAATATGAAGTGTAATGTAGTGGAGAGGGCTTGGGAGCCCATGAGTGTGGAGCGAGGTGAGTAAGGAGCAGAACTGTAATTCAAGGGCAGGGTATACAAGAGATCACCAAGAAAATCCGTTGGGGCCAGCGGCATCGTTCGGCACGATTCCCATGTTCGAGAATCCAGGAGAGGCCCCAACCGGGAATCTAATCCAGTTTACACTGATGGAAGGGGAGCGCTTTTGCCGTAGGCCGACGTCAGGTTTGTTTAAAAACCTCAACTTGGCTATTCTGCAAATAAAAGAAGTTAAAATTAATCAATGTTAAAATTTAAATTATTGTCAACCAGTTTATTTCAACAAAGTAATATATATTGGGTTATATTGTAAAATAAAAAATGCCAAGGAGAAAAAGTTATACAGCACGTAAAATTCTAATAAATTCACGCTGTATTGAAATTTTCTCGTTCACAATTTCTTGATCATAAAGATTATTTTCTTAAAGATTATTTATATCTTAAAGATTATGATTTTTAGCATTATTTTATTCCAGCATATTAGTAGTTAATAAATTATGCTGCAAATATACGTTTTTAAAATATATTAGCATTTAGCTTTATGGCGATAAGAATTCACTGAAGAACAATACTACAATAAAAATAAAGGCAATTTATTTATTTTATACAATCTAAAATTTTTATAAAAAGATCAATTATTTATATTAAATGTACAACCGAACATTCTGTATTGTACACATCTGGTGCTCCCATACGCATTAGCGACGAAAGACTGAGCCAACTCTTGAAGAAGTAACTCACGGAGCAGGCTCTGGCTGTGGTGTCGCCTTCAACCAGGGAAATAATTGCTGCCGTACCCAGTCTGAATCGGGTACCCTACCTGTGGGTACCCTAGCTGCTGTGGGTACCCTACCTGCGGGTACCCTACCTGCGGGTACCCTACCCGGGGTACTGCTACCGGTACTGGCACAGCTACGGGAGTGATGACGGGCGTCTGAGGCACCGCCAACGGGTACCGCTGCTGCGGGTACTCCAGGTACTGAATTCGACGTGCCGTACCCAGTACTACGAGGCACAACAGCATCTATAACCAGACATTAACAAAACCTGAAAAAAAATTTCCCAGCATACATAATTGGGAAACTTGGACGTTGTCATTACAAAAAAACTCACGCACATGTAAATTCGACGTGGTTCGGCNACTCATGCACATGTAAATTCGACGTGGTTCGGCTGAGAGGAGAAAATTTAGTTATAAATAAATGCAGACATGCCAAGGAAGACCAAATGCATCAGTAATGATCATCTCAATTTCTCAACCACTTAACAGTTATCTTTCAAATTACGTGTGATAGGGAGCTAATGGTGAGCAGGGACGGTTAGCAGTCCCACCGTAAGAGACAGGATTGCCTTTTATATTTCTAAGTTTCAAGGGCATGCATGACTGAGGTGTGACTGCCTTTTGGGGGGAAGAAAGGTATAAATGCCCAGTGTGTGATACTTGGCTATCTGGACAATGGCCCCACGAGAAAACGCGAGTATAACGGATCTACTTTAGCGGCTCAAAAGCCAGAAATGCGGAGAAAGTATTTTAAGAATTGTTATGTGGTACGTGTAGTATTGTTTAATTCAGTGGTTTTATTCGAAAGTCACGTTTCTCATAATCTCCTGTCATCTTTACTCCCTCAACACAAAGAAAAATGCATAAAAACTACAAACCTAAATAATACATTTAACTACGCGCGAAAAATTTGTGTCAGTTATGATTTCAAAAGTTGCACAAGAGAAGAGAGAGGTTCTCCGACATGTCATAAACTGTTTTAAATACCACGAATATGAGAATGTGCCAACACCCACGTTGTACTGACTTCTTAGAGTCCTTCTGTATAGTTCCTAGCCGGAAGCTAGCATTTACTTTCTGACGGGTTCACATCTATCATCAGTACTTGTAATAAGAAACCTAATGCAATAATCTGCGTGTCTACGAAACCTACGTTGATTGACAGTTGCTGTTGTGGACGGGGCATCTGGTCTGGGTGCGTGTGCCCCGTCGGACGTTTGCTGCCGCTGCGGTCGGCGTGCAGGTGGAAGTCATACTGAGCGTCGGTCGACTTGCTCGGCGACCTCGTCAAGTCGCTCCCTCCTCCTCCCCGAGTGTCTTCAACGCCATCTGGAGGCGTGTGTGCATCATGTGACGTGTACTTGGGGAGCACCATAAACTTCGTGAGAGACGAAGAAACTTCCAGAACTGGGCGTTGAAGAAGAGAAGTACAGAGGGACTTTGCTAAGACGTAACTCTGTGCCCTATGTCGGGGGCGCCTGCCTACATCATGGCATTATATGAAATTTACCCAAATGGGTTTTTCATAAATTTTTTATTTTGCGATATTATAATGTTAATTGAATGTTTAATTTCGGTTATGCAGTAGTCTTCCACTTTTATAACAGATAATTTTTATGTAATTGTTGTATGGTTCTTCGGATATTCTTTTCATCAATATATCTGCTGGCCATGTATGATCGTGATGTTATTTATATGGGAATTTGAAATATTTACCATAAAAGTGGAATCCCCAAAAATAAAGTTGGACAAAAATCAACTTTTTACCAGTTCATGTGCCGGCAAGCTACCATTACTACCTGTCATTATCAAACCTCAAATATATACAAGTAAAATTCATCACAGTGAAACAACGGAAATTGCCAAACCACTCAACTTAAACCGTTCATGATATGTTAAATAATCTAAAGTATTAAAATCATAGTTTGAACATTCAAATATTTCACTAGTTATTATAGGTATTAAGAATGCATACCTACAAGTGAAATTCACAGTAATCCCTCTCGTAAACATAAATTACTTATGAAGAAATATTATTCCTCTCACAAATTGTGTTATTGCTGTTCTGCATACGTTGTGTTACGAGATACGCCAATTAACTGAATTAAGAGTAATCCCATATGACGTTTCTTACTCTCATAAATAATGTCAGTTTAAAGAAATCAGCACACTGGAACCTGCCTAACCAGAGAAACATACAAATTTCTTCAATGACTGTTTGCTTCTTATTTACTGGACAAACTGAAAACGAGAAGTTATATTGACGTTTTTATCCCCTTGTCAGATCCGAGTATATTTCATCTGAACTCGTTCGTCTTAAATTTAGTCATTCGCGAATGCATGGCTTTTACTCTGTGATTAAAAGAGAGGCGCATTTTCCTGGAGATAAAAGTAACTTTCGCCATCCAGACGTGCCACATACCTTTTCTTCACCTAGGTGCGCACGTACACGCAAACGGCCACTGAACATAGTTTGGGTAAAGGATTTGCGTGCCAAAGTGGGTGGCTGCGGGGGGAGAAAGGAATATATAAATTACAAATGCGGAAGTAGATAAAATCACGTCTAGAAAACCATTATATATTTTTTTAAATTTTTAATGGCTATCTACGGACCACGTTTTTTCAACTGTCCTTTTCCTTTCCCTTGCTCCTGGGCTTTAACTTTCACCCAGTATTCCCGCATTCGTATCCTATTCTGTTCCTTCCTCGCTTCAGTCCATGTTTTGCCAGTTTTGAGTTTCGGCTTTTCTTGGAAACCACGGTGCTACTGGAGTTTCTTCTTGAGCAGAATACGTTTCTGGATATCCTCCTGTGTTATCCCCACTTATGGCAAGTCTTTCTCTACCTCGGTCAGCCACGCCTCCTTGGGTTTTTCTGGTTGAAAAAGCAATTAAAGATCCAATTGCTCAGCCTTGTAGGGTTCATACGGCCAATATGGCTGGGGAAAACAATTCTCCTCCTACGAACGGTGTCTTCTTTTATAAGTATTATTCTTTTAAATGAATACATTGTTGAAAAATTAATCACGCCATATGTTCAAAACATAAAACAACATATATTTTCAAAACCAGGGCTGCTTGGTGTAAACATATAGAACTTGTGTACAACGATGCTATCATCTAGAAGCCTTATTTATATTCAGGATAACATTCTTACAGAAAATAATTCATACTAAGACTAATGCAGGAAGACCTAAAAAAAATGCAGTTTGAATCCTCTGTACGTCGAAAAAATTTACCCCGACGATGGGGTGCACTGAATATCGTGGGTCACTTGGTGTGTGATATATTACATATATTCTTTTTGCGATTTATTCACAAATTTTTAAAAAACCTTTGAAAAATAGCACCATATATGAAGATTTGGTTTGTTTCTTAATTTTCTTGTGTATGACAACCGTTTGATACTTGTGGCAACAATGAAGTACCTTATTTTTGGATTTGTTAAAATTTTACGTATATTTTTTTATAAATTCTCTTATTTAATTTACAGCTCATATAGATTAAACTAGTGTTGAGATAGGTGTGTGGTTAATGACAAGTAAGGAATAGTTCTTATGAGAAATATTATTACACAGAGTGCGCACGAAAGCGGTGCTTTGCCCCTTTGGTATACGTATCTAGACGTAGTTATTCTTTGCTTCCACGAAGCGGAAACATATCCTGGATGTAGAACTTCAGTAGGACTTCAGAAAAATTAAAAGTAACTGTGAATTGACTATATAAATTTCTTCCTTTCTTCCTAGTTCAAAGCTTTTTTTTATTAAATTGATTTTATTTGACATTCCTCACATTATACACAACGAGACGAAAACTATACATACTCTATAAATGAACACAAAATGGTACAAAAAATTTAGTATAACACCTCACATCTTAGTGAACAAAACAGTTCAGTCAGTAATGATACCGAAAAGGAAAATTACTTAAGGCAATTCAGGGTATATTTAATTATCTTCTTGAAATTTCTTTTTAAAATATGTGTTACTTCACAATACACTGTCGCCTCAGATTTGCCAACAATTCTACAAAAATTGCACCAGACGTCCATAAATTTTTATTTAGATAAGTTCGCATTTTAAGCACAAAAATCAAACCAGAAATGAAATATCAGAATATTAATTAGTTGTTGGACGTTATAAAAATAAGTAATTATAGTGATTTCCTCGCATATTTTTGTAGTAAAGCGTATATTTTNGTTGGACGTTATAAAAATAAGTAATTATAGTGATTTCCTCGCATATTTTTGTAGTAAAGCGTATATTTTCCACTCGCAGGGCTAATACTCCCCTTTGGGATTCGTAAACCATTAATCTACCCAGGTGCATGTAAATGGTGCTTTTGTGGTTTCTTATCTTAACATATCTTCTTGGCAGTAATATGCACTGCCAGAGAAGACACATTTTCAGTTCTGAGAATTGTGACCTAGCGATGATGCAGCGGAAGCAATTTTCAAACAATGAAAATTTACCTACGAGTGAAACTTGTTTTCTTTTATGTGGCATTAAATCAGCTCGAAGTGTTACACCGAGCTCTGGTTGTACTTCGTTTCATTTTACGTTCAGTTAAACCATTTAATTTTTTACATTAATTCGTTTTTAATGCACACATTTGGGGCTATAACACTCAGTGGTAATGGGACTATTATACTCAGTTAAATTTGAACGCTCAGTGAAAATGGGGCCTTCATACTTAGGTAAATTCAAAGTTTCACTTTTTCTTTCTTGATGGTTTAAAACTATAAGAATTTAAAACTTTAAAAATGCAAGAGACTAGTATGAAAGCATGTTTAAATGTAATGTCTAAACATTTTTACAATACTCATAAGCCTTTAAGATTAGCGACTCAGGTTACAATTCTCTTAGTCTTAAGAGAGAGTATTGCTACTTGTATCTAATANTAAGCCTTTAAGATTAGCGACTCAGGTTACAATTCTCTTAGTCTTAAGAGAGAGTATTGCTACTTGTATCTAATACATTGTTTTCTGCAGGTAGTGAGGTATATCAATGTATTTCACTACGCAACTCTGGCTAAAAATGTGTTCAAAACCCTCAATATATTCCTTTTTCCCAGTTTACCTGAGATTATAGAAAATTCTGTATAAACGATGTGTACCTAAACAAAAATATTCCCAGATATTTGACTTCCAAAAAATTTAATGCTGAAACTATAGCAAAAAGGAGACTCAGGAAAGATGATCCTTAGAGCGAAAGTGAAACTGCCATTAGGAAAAAAAATGTGCAGCAGCGCAAGACTCAGTCGCGAATAAGCCTATACGAAAATACACAGCGTGTTTTCTGTGGTCTAAAGCGTTAATAAAAATTTCGTGACAAATATGTAATTTAACTGTATACCAGACATTTAAAGCGTGTTTTCACAATGAGAGTATGTGATACAGAAACAAAATTGAAATGTGAAAAGTGAAGGTAATTTTTGAGAACAATTTTGTGATTGGAATAGCTTCACAAGTTATCGGAATTACCCAGAAAATTTTGGGTGTGTCTCAATTTGTCCTATTTACAGTAACATCTTCCTTCCACAGAGGTTTTTTGTGTTTTATTAATTTTATAATTTTGTATAGCTTATAAATAACTGTTTCCGTTTTATAAATAAATTCATCAAATAAAAAAATATATATAATTTAAATCCATAGAATTGAAAGTGAGTAAAATAACACAACACTAAACTGTTGAAATTTAAAAAATAATTATAGTAGTAATTTGTGTTATTTTTTTATATAACATCACATATCACATAACTGTGATCGTAATATTAAAATTTTAAAAAGGACAAGCACTGGTTTATTTTATTTTATATCATGCCACGTATTGAAAAAATGTTGTTCAAGAACGATAGTAAACAATAAATAACTCGTAAATTATTAATTGTGGAGAATTTTTAAAATTATTATGGGATCGCCATTTTTCGCAGGTTATTAAGCTTTATAAATAGGTGTGAAACTCATTCAGCATTACTTTCCTGAGATAATATGTCGTCAAGCATTATTTATCCATGGCCTTTAAATAACTTGGTCATTTATTGGAGATTAATAATATGGAAGTAAAATTTCTGTGGAGGTGACAGAAAATTAACTAAAATAAATTTGGCTGAATGGTTCTGGATATGAGTGATACCTCAGCTTTGGGAGACATACATTTCCAACTATAGAGTGGAAGCCCAAATTTTTTTGCTCACTCAGCGTTATGTTTTATTAGATAGTGCTGCTGAATGTAGCAATATTGCTAAGTTTAAAAGATAGCAAACATTTAACAAATATATAAAACTTCTTTCAGTTTCGTATAAATTTCTTAAAGGTTGTACAAAGAAGATATGCTATTGTACGAAAGCTTGACATAAATATTGTGAGATCTGCCAGTATTTTAAAGNAGAAGATATGCTATTGTACGAAAGCTTGACATAAATATTGTGAGATCTGCCAGTATTTTAAAGAAGAGTGTGTTTATAATAGATCTATTAATGATACTATAAAAAAAACAACGCATGGATTTTGAAAGCGTTAATATATTCTTTGTTATAAGGAACGTCATATGACTGCAGTTAATTAATAATCAAAATTTTTTCCTGTCTGTGTTTTAATGTTTTTTGTGCCATAAATTTATTTCTTTTGAAATAAATGCTACCTTCTCATTTAACGTTTTCTTCAGTTGCAAATTTAAAAAAATTATATAAAAGGATATTTAAATTAATTGCACAAGTTGATTCTATATGTTAATTCCATAAAAAACGTATTAGTTGAATTAAATAAAATGCGTTGAAGATAAATGTAATAGTGTAGAAAATTAATACCAAACGAGGTATGTGCAAAAAAATTAATCGCTATTTATCTCATATGGCACACATGTCTGGATTGCTATTTATCTCATATGGCACACATGTCTGGTTCGCTATTTATCTCATATGGCACACATGTCTGGATTGTTATTTATCTCATATGGGACACATTTCTTTATTGCTATTTATCTCATATGGCACACATGTCTGGATCGCTATTTATCTCATATGGCACACATTTCTGGATTTATATTTATCTCATATGGCACACATGTCTGGATCGCTATTTATCTCCTATGGCACACATGTCTGGATTGCTATTTATCTCATATGGCACACATGTCTGGATCGCTATTTATCTCATATGGCACACATGTCTGAATCGCTATTTATCTGATATGGCACACATGTCTTGTTCGCTATTTATCTCATATGGCACACACGTCTGGATTGTTATTTATATAATATGGCACATATTTGTGGATTAATATTTATCTCATATGGCACACATGTCTGGATTGCTATTTATCTCATATTGCACACATTTCTGGATGGCTATTTATCTCATATGGCATACATGTCTGGATCGCTATTTATCTCCTATGGCACACATGTCTGGGTCGCTATTTATCTCATATGGCACATATATCTGGATTAGTAGGAGCGTGGAAAATAAAATGTCATAAAAATCACATTTAAGAATGGAAAAAAATTGTGATATTTAATTGTGTAATTTCTTCTTATAAAACATTTTAATATGCCTGATGACTGGCCTAACCCAAGGAGCAACCAAATTTGGCCAAACGGTTTGCGTTTTATTGGAAAGGATAGCTGTATAATGGACTGGAATACAAACATCAATACATTGTTGGCCCAACGAAACGTGCCAACCAAAACTTGCGACAATAAAAATATACAAGATTACTTAGCACCCCTCAGACAATGCTGCCGCTAAATCAGAAAAGGCCACAATATATAGTAAGTTTAGTTATTGTTTGCATAAATATGGTTTGTATGTATTTTTCTGTTGGGCCAACATTGTAAAACCACATTTTATGTCTAATTATGGAGCAAACTATCTGTTAGTCAATAGTTCCCCTTTTCTGTAGTTTATAAACCACAAAGGTTTTTTAAGACCTGTGATTTTTTTCACTTTGAAATATTTTTTGTTGGTTATATGTTGTGGCAATTTTTGGAATACAATGGTTAGTAGCTGGAATGATTTAAGTTTATTATTTGTTGGTCATATGTTGCCTACATGTTGGAAACATACCATCCACATTTGGTAAGTATACTTAAGTGGGCAACACTAAACTACCATCATTATATCACTCATATAAAAAATACTTTAAAATGTAAACAAATATTAATTTTCGCAGTATATTAATTCTTTCCAAAATATGTTTTCCTTTAAATTTTGTTTTGTTGTTTATATTTTATGAAAATGTTGTAAACATAAGTGTTGGTAATGGACACATTGTGTAATGTTGTGTCACAATTGCCATACACACATTGTCAGCATTGGATATGTACTATTTTCTAAATAAAACGTATGTAAATATATATCATCTTATTTTTTAGATTGTTCAGATTATTTTTTAACAATAGCGACCCTTTTAATACAAACTGTGTAATGTTTGTCTCTACTAGTTGGGATATATACTGTTGTAACTTATAGGTATTTGTATATTCGGCCAATACTTCCATGTTTTGGCATTTGGTTCGTAAGGTTGGAAATATGTTGTATTGGAATTTAAATGTCTAGTCAATTATTTGGAATGAAATAAGAAATTTAATGTTGGTCAATCATTTTTTCCAGGCAAAATACTAAAGTATATTTATAGGAGGGACTCCGTTTAAGAGAAGTTTAAATGAATATAAATAAACTAAATTTTAAAGCAATAATTATGTTTACAAATAAGAGCACACATTTTTATTCCCAAAAATGTTAAACATTTGATTAATTTTTTGTATGATTTGAGGTTACTAACATCGAAGAAATGTATTAAATTGGAAGGAATTTATAATGGAATGAATTATCATATAAGATGCAATGTTCGGTTGACATGTTGATATTTATTCCTGTAGTTAGGTGCATCCTATATCGGAATAAAAACTGGCACATATTAATAAACACCAGTTTTCATCACAGTTTTGTGCATGTGTGAGAGAAAATTATCCTGCGTCATTGATCATAATTTTAAACACTGTGTGCATTGGCACAAAAGAAAGGCTGAAATAAAATATGCGCCATACTGGAAAGCATGTAAGGCTTTTTATTTCACATGGGTTCACATTTAAAACAAGTTTATGTTGAAAATTATGTATTACGTATTAATACGTTAAGTTAAATAGAACAATATGGTGAACTGAAAACACATATGGGTATCTCATATTACTCTATGACCTGCAGAGAGTTGGAGTGGTCTAATGAGATAGTGGTTAGCATACCGGACATGTAACGTGAAATGCCTGGGTCAGCGTTCACTTTCTACCAAGTATACAATCGGAATATAGCTTCTAACGGAAGACTGTGTATACCAACAGACACAGCTAGGAAGTCACCTCGGTAGGCGCGAGAGTTATAGCAATTTTTAAATAAATGTGAAAATTGATTGCAACCATTTATTTACCAAATGGGCAATATTTTTATTGTGTTTGTGTTACGTAATAAAAACACGTCTAGCGTACACACTACCAATGTTGTAAAACGTCAGTAAAATTTTAGTTGGTGAACAGCTGTTCATTGACTGGTGTGCAATAATAACGTGATGTAGGACCAACATTGGCCCGAGTAAACTTTTAATGTTTAATCAGCGTTGACCTAATCAAAAAGTTGCTATTATGGATACGTGTAAATTAATATCTAAAAAAGGCTACAAATGTGTTTATACAATCAAAAATTTATGTGGTATTCCAGTTATTAGCCATATAAATATATCATATTGTGCCGACGTAGTTTCAATGTTGATTTCAGACGGCAGCCAACATAATATACCTTATTGGGCGAACTTAGGTCCACGCTATATGTTTGCGTTGGTACAATGTAATTTGCTAGCATGTAACAGTAAAAACAAATGTTGGTCCAACGGTGGCCTAGCCAAAAGTTGCTACAGGCGACGTAATATGTCATCTAGTTGTTGAAAGTAGCCGTATGCCTGTCGATTTATGTAGGTAGCGCAGTTATCCAACACCGGTTTTGCAATTGGGAGCACCAGGGTTCGAATCCCAGCGGGGATATTCTCATTTCCATGTTTTCGAAAATGACAATGGTTTAATGGTTCGTTAATACTGTCTCTCCGATTTCTTTCATCATTTCCTCAATCTGAACTGTTAATTTATCAAGGCACTGTCACCATCCGGAGGCACCAAAATATTTTCCCAATTAAAAATTTAGATAATGAGAAACAGAGAGTACGTTAATTTNCCATCCGGAGGCACCAAAATATTTTCCCAATTAAAAATTTAGATAATGAGAAACAGAGAGTACGTTAATTTTTGTGTGATTCACACTTGTTCTTCTTTTTAAGGCCAATCATTGCTTGATTTATTCCTCTCTAACGCCGCATTAAAAAAAAAATTTAATACAGGGGCCGCGGTGACTGAGCGGTTAGCCTGCTCGCCTCCCACCAAGGCGAACCGGGTTCAGTCCCCAGCCGGGACACCCCGGATTTTTGCAAGTGGAAATCTTGCATAACGATGCCTCTAGTCAATGTGTTTGGTCCGGGATCTCCCATTTCCCCCGCCCTCACATTCCGGCGCCGCTCTACTTCCACCTCATTTAACCCTCATGGTCTCTCAAGACCTGGTTTTCACGAAACTCTTAAATCTATTAACTCAACTCAACTTAGATAAAATACCAGAAATTTATATTTTAATGTTCCCAAATTCGAGGGATATACGTTATTTAAAACAGAGACGGATATTTCTTCGGAAACACTTTCATAATTTAAGTACCTTGGAGAACATCTAATCAAAGACGGTATTTTTATGTTTCGTTTAAAATAAGCTCGTTTATAAATAAAAGTTGCTACGTAAATTTAACAGTTACAGGGCGAACATGTTAAATACTCACAAGCACACGCCCTGTCATTCCGCAGTCGGTAAACTCAAACGATCGCTTTCTTCTTGCGAGGTGTTTCAGAGCAGTGTCACCTCGAGTGGCGAGATGCGTGTATTTATACTGCACGATAGTCACGCACTCTCGGTGGCGAAGGTTGTCGCCTACTGCGACGCCGGGCAGGTAATTACGTCTCGACTGAAAGCGCAGGGTAGCGCGACACCTGGCCTCCCCACCCTCACGAGCCTTCGTCTTCCCACGTCGATGCTGCGAGCTGTGACGCGAGTCGTCTTCGTTCCGCGCTTCCGGCTGCGCGCGACGCAGATAAAACTGCGTCTATTTGGAACTTCCTGCCACGACAAAGGCGACGTGCTGGAGAGTCTGGCGCGTGAACGTTATGTCAAATTCCCCGCTGTTTTCCTTGGGGAGTATCTTCAAGGTCTCTCTTGCTTGTTTCCTATTTCCACCATCGCCGCTGATTGGACGATGTATCGCAGTTGTCTACGAAGCACAAAGGTTATACGGAAAGTTACGTCCGAATCGCCGTAGAAATCGTATGTCGCGCGAACATTATAACGCGCATGCGCACCGACTGCCGGCATGCCTTGCTCGTCAAACGATGCCATTGGCATTGGTATTGTTGCAGCGTGCTGTTTACAGTGCCAGTTCAAAATGTTTAAAACAATTGATCATTCCGCAGAATGTGAATTACGATCAATGATTCGGTTTTTGACAGCAAGGAACGTATCAGCAGCGGAAGGTTATAGAGAAATAAGTCAAGTGTATGGCCCCAATGCGATGAGTGACAGCAAAAAGCGTATGTAGATGAGAGCTTTCAAGGATGGATTGAAAAATGTCCATAATTTACCGCAATCAGGCCGACCATCAGTGATCACGGAAGATTTGGTCAAAGCCGTGGACGAAAATATGCGTGAAGACCAGGGATTCACAATTTCAACTTTAGCATGGGAATTTCCGAATGTGGGTAGAACAACTTTGCACAAAATCATCTCCGAAAATTTGCAATTTCAAAATTGTGCCCACGTTGGGTTCACAGGCTGCTTACTGAGGAACACCAAATGACAAGGATGGCTTGTGCTCTTGATGTTTTGGACCTATACCATAAGGAAGGTGATCAATTTTTGGATTAGATTGTCACAGGGGACGAGACGTGGGTTTGTCACATGACCCCAGATTCTAAACGTCACTCAATGGAATGGTGTCACCGGACATCACCAGTCAAAGTCAACGCCAAGCAGACAATCTCAACACGCAAGGTTATGGCAACCGTGATTTGGGATAGATATGGAATCGTGTTAGTCGAATTTATGCAGCAAGGGACAAACAATCAATGCAACCGCTTACTGCGCTACCCTGACTTAACTTCCATGTGCAATACGAAATAAGTGACTTGGCCTTCTGACGTCTGGAGTTTTGTTGCTGCGTGACAATGCCAGACCCCATTCTGCCATTCACACACAAAATCTGATGAGATCTTTTGGATGGGAACATATTGACCTCTCACCGTACAGTTTATGATCTTAATTTATTTTCTTTATTTAACTACACAATATATAATTTAAAAAAAAAGGCGAGTTTCGTTTTTGTTTGGCAAAAATTAGTTGACAGCCACACAAACTGCAAATATCACCTTAAACATTGAAACCAAAATTTCTCGGACGATCGAAGATACATTGTCGGTAGTATTTTTACATATATGATCCATAGACAAATCATAAAGCTTTTAATTGATTTCTTATATACGTATTTACAGTGAAAGCTTAATTTTAGCCCTCATAGTATACTGATGTACATGAAACCTAATACTACAGATATATTCAGCATATTCGGAACGAAATAATATATGTTCAAAGTTAACTGAATATATGTTTACTTAATATAATTTTTTTTTTTCACATCGTTAAAACGTGGTATTATATTATAAAAACAATATGTAATTCGTTAAATAATTTAGTTTGAAAGGCTGTGGTACTTTGGTTCGCATAGTAGTAATGTATTTTATTTTGACCAATTCTAAATTAAAATAAATCTGCGCATTTTTACAAGCAGTATGTTAGTAACTGTTTTTTATTTTTAGGTTTAATAACACAGAAATTTGGGCCCTCTATATAACATATTTAGAAACCATGATATATGCCTTACGCAATACCATAACTGCGCTAATGCCGCTCTTCTTATTGCATGTGGCATTACTGAAAGCAGAGCATATAATGTAATACGGAAGGCGTAGTAAATATGCCATAAGTATGTCCATGACGTAGAAGTGACAGAGGAACGATATGCTGGAAGATTTTAATATACGCCTATTTATTGGACTGCAAGAGGGAAGTTAAAAGTGGCACTGAATTCCCTGGCTTTCTAGGTGTTTGGGAATTTCAGGTATATTGTGTCGGAAGAAATGGACACTCTAGGCAGCTACACACGCTGGAATATACAGTCAGTGAAATCTTTAGCATTACTTAATTTTATAGTAATTATTTCTTATGACATAAAGGTATATATGAAATCAACTATTATTTCATTTCCACATACACGATTCATTCAGCATACATATTTAGAAATCATTCATTACTTGATACCAGCTCCCTTTTATACAAATAAGCAGCATTATTTTTCTTTTAGCATTGATGCAAGTCCTTCTTCCATAATAGTTAAAATGGTTACTATACTATCAGCAAATGCTGGAGAGATTGTCGATTTTGGAGTTGTCTTCTGCACTTAGTAGTACCTGCATCAACCGATATCTTGTGTTGGTTGCTGCTGCGACTTCAGGCAACAAGTATACAATCGACATCCTTCAGGAAGTTGACCTCTTCAGCAGCAGCTTCTGGATCTAATGCGGCAGCTACCTGGATTATTCCTTTGCTTGTGGGTTCTGGCGGCACAGCAGTAATAAGGATCGTGGTGCAGTCCGACCAATGTAGAGGGTCGATTCTCGTAGCATGTGCTACAACATATTCTGGTGAGCATGTTGATGGAACATATTCACACAAGTAGAACACTGGGCATTGACCATACTTAATACTGTAAATAATCTGTTGACGTGGCTCAAAAATTACTGGTCCATGGGCAAACAATTTATGAAAATTTCCATTCCAGTTTGATAAAATAACCCTACTCAATCCAGACTTCGCAATTGCATACTGGTTTGCTGGATGAAATGCTGTCACCATACTTAGGTTGTGGGCCACAATAAACTGAATGTTCGTAAGTGTGGCGAGGTTCTTTAAATATGATGGCATGCTGGCAGATCATGTCAGGAAACAATGATGTCACTGGAAGAACTCGATCAGTACGGACAAGAACCTGTAAACGATGCCATTGCAAGTATCCAGACACTTACACTTGCTTGTAGAAATAATTTCGCCTTCTTTTGTTACTCCACCTTTTTCTGATTCACAGTCTGGGCTTCGATGTCCAAAACGACAATCTATTCACACAGCAGACTTTGGGTGAATAGGGAAAGATCCACTTAGTACAGATTCATGATGAATAGTCTTCTGTTCAATGACGTGGCACTGCTCACTCTCCCGAAATATATCTCCAGAGTCTCAGTCTTGTAAAAGGAAGTTTTTTATGCTTCCAAGTTGAAATTGATCAATATCTTGAATTCAGCATGTATGATAAGGCTTTCTCCGTTTGATAGTAGCTCGCTGTTTGGGCGGTGATTAAAAACGGCATATCTTTCTATGTTGAAGCAAGGAAACCTTTGGGTGTGGAATCGATCATAAAAGTCATCATATCCCCACATATGGTTCATATCATCACATACTTGTACTTGCTCGAGTTTATTAGCCGGTTAGAAATTACTCTTGTGTAACCGACGAAATATCGTTCGTACTTGTCCACTTTATCTAGCTGGAATTACACAAACTCGTGCTTGTTGAACATGCTGTCATGAACGATAGATGCTTGATGATTGCGACCAGTTCAGAGGGAAGTTGATATATATATATCACAAGTCAACAGTGAGCACATCGTCTTCCATGTTGTGTAGCCTTGGTTTATGGTGGTGGTGTGTTGATTACCATTGCAGTACTCGGTCCATCTTTTAATATTGTTACTGGAAGGTCTGCATAGCTCATAGCTGATACTCTGATCAAACCATTTTTGAGCAGCTGTTCTTCGTTTGCTTGAGAGATGAGCCAATTAGTAGATGTAGGTGGTACACTGGACAAATGGTGAACCTGCACTTTATCGGAAATAATGACAGTCACTCATTATCATAACATAATATGCAGTGCTCAATACCGTTGCATGATTAAACTTGCTCGTACTAGCCAAGTGATTTAAAATATTTTTTCCAGTAGCCATTAGTCACATCTTCACACTTGTTAACATCAATTTGATAGAAAGCTACATACATGATACATCACTGATGAGGAGTAGGTATATTCATCATGGTTGAAGAGAAACTTACAGTTGTAGTCCTTATCAGTGTAATACACTCAGACCATTCTGTTGAAAAAAAGATTTCCAGCATACAATGAAAATTAAATATTTTTAAAAGTTTTACCATTTGTTAAGGGTTTCATTCCACTGTATGCCATGCACACAGATGCAGAATTACTAAGTTTCTTCTGGTCCTCTTCCTTAATGAGATGCACGTACATTTTAGGCAGATGAATTTTGAGCTACAATCCCACACACAGGTGATACTCTTCCCGTAAGTAATGTTGATCTGCTGTAAATAATTTGCTGTGTCGTTCTTGCCTATTTCCACATTGCCTACTTTCCAGAACTGAACTCCATGGTTAAGCTTCTCGAAAAGTTCAAGCATAACGATCGTAGATTTTGAGAGCCTGCGAGATAACTAATACTAGCTGACAGTAATGTTGTCTCACAGCACTCTCTCCTCCTTTATACTCACACAGCACTGATGTAATCACATACCAAGAATCCATGCATATATCAGCAAAGCATTCTAGCGAGGGCAGGTCAAGCCTTGTTCAGACTTGCAGAGTTCTGAGCCACATCTGTGGTTCATATTGATTGTATTTAGCGTTCTCAAATATGAGCACTCGTACTCGGTTTGAAAGACGATATTTTTTTACATTACCATTGCATTAAATGCTCAAGTACCTCTTTTTCTCATAGCCAGCCACAAAAAGCGACATCGTAATCATCATCCATAATTTCTGTAAGAATCGTGCTTATTTTCTCATATTCCATATCTCCATCTTCCCATTGCAGGCCATGGATATGATCAGTAAGCAATTTATTCAGAATTATTTATTTTGTAGTCTGGCATATGATCTGAGAACAGAGGTATGAATTTGCTAGATTTTATGATGCCATCAGAGTAAGCAATACAAATTTCCCTTATAATGAATCCCATTAGAAATGCAAAGACCTTGGTGTCATGGACAGCAAGTTATGCAGTGTCGCTCAGACTTCCATGACTTAAATTCCTTCTACTTTTTCATCTGTGGTAATTACAATACCTCCACCAGTGCTGGTGTGGGTTTTGTGACAGGTCCTTTGCTATTCGTCAGACAGGGTTGCAACTTTAGTGCTATTCTGAGCTCAACCCCTTCAGGTAAGAACAGCCTATCTGTCACAAGTGCGGGAAGACAATTGCCTGCAAGGATATGTTCGAGGACCATCTGGAAATATGCACTGGACATATTCAACAGAAGGTAACTACCAAATGCAAGTTTTGCAACGATAATTTCAGCCACACAGGAGATGCGAGAAGATACAAACGTAGATACTGGCAAAACCCAGACTTCAAGTTCCTAGAGTGTGACAAATGTGGGAGGCAGTTTACAAGATCAGAAAATTTGCGGGCACATAATAGTAAATGCAATGACCTCACTGCACCACTACCAGCGAAGCATCGTGGTGTTGCTGCCTCCGTACAACCTGGTCCATCATCACTGTCACGAGCTCGCCCACAACCTGCTATTTGTTCGACTATGGTCATCGGAGCCCGCACAGCCAACCAGTTTGGCTTCCTTCTTGCAGAGACTGCATTCTGTTCCAATATGAGGCCATATGTTGCAGAGAATACTTGGTAACATCCCCATGATATTTGCACTTACCTCGAGAATCATTACTGGTCATCTGGAAGAGGAAATTTCAGCTCAAGGAGCGATAAAGTTCACCTATTCCTAGAGTGTTTGTATGAAAGCTTCAACCACATGATTAAGAAGAGGATCTGCATGCATTTAAGATGAAGAACATTCTGCTCTACAACATACATGACATCAAGGAAGCAGTGACAACAATCATAACCCACATCTGTGATGAAGAGACTGAGTTTCAATGGAAGAGAAGTGGCTGCACCTTCGTGGAAGTAAAGCATCTTCAATTACGAATCAGTAAACGTGATCCCCTTCGTGCCACCAGCTAAATAGAACTGCCAGCCTTGATAAAAAAAACTGTAAGACTGTGATTAATCTGCAGAATAATGACGACTGCTGTTTAATGGGACACTTTAGGCGCGATATGTGGAAGGCTATAATCATTAATGTTTCAACAGCAGATACTTTGACGTGGATGGGAAGTTTAATTCTGAAGGCATCGTCTTCCTTACACCTCTACAGCAGATAAAAAAATAATACATAATATTGGATATATTGTTTTCTTTTTTCCCTGCAAATGTCATTTTACAAGTGCAATAATAAGTATAATTATGAGCAAATAGCAATGACTGGGGATGGCTACGGTGACACTATACTTCCAATACATACAAAACTGGCTCCTCCGCCAGAAAGCCTCCCTAATATTATCTCGTGTAACGGCAGAGACTACTGCGGAACGCACAAATGTGAATGCTGATGTGTTTGACTCTTATGCACAAAATGTGTGGACAATGTTACGCAACCACCGACCATAGTTTATTGAGTATTTCAAATAAACTATATCAGAATCATAACGACGTATTTGAGTAGAGGACTGTGTAACAAGGATTTTGTCAATCGCAAGCTATTTTTTATAGTTGAGAATTTTATTGCATGCTATAATACAAGTTAATGCATCTATACATTTGAAGGTACCCAAATAATAACTTTATGTTTACAAGTCACACTGTCTCAGGGTTGTGGTAATCTCAAGTACACAAATTAATTTTTTTTACGTTTGAAAGATGGCGTCTATCAATAAAGTTATGAGTTGGTTTTCATGTGTAACTTAACGTTGAAGACTTTTAAGTAATGTAATTGTAGTAATCAGAAATATGGTTGAAATTTTACGAAAGTTTATTCGCTACAACCTTAAATTTAGTACTGAAATATTTATTGTTTTACTATCCAAAATATAAAATACAACTAAGTTACTTTTTTTGCGATTCTGGGCTACCGTAATCTGTATTTAAGAGAGAAAAACTGACAAACATATTTTTTACGAAAATCTGTGGAAACAGAGTCATTAGCGTTACTTTTTTTTCCTTAACATAGAAACGCGTAAGCAAACCTGTGCACAGTCCAGGCGGAAGGTAAGCATCTCGTGGAAATGTCACAGCGGAAATGTGATACTTACAATTGTAGCAAAAAACAAGTACTTCAGGAATACTAGTAATCTGCAGGAATGTAAAGGTTTCCCAGACGGTGAAATGATTGTAATTACGTGGTCTTTAACCATGTGAGCTATGAATAATACATATTCAATGATAAATATTACAACATACCTTCTTACAGTATATTCGTTAGATATATTGGTAGACAACGAGGTGCTGTGCCTGCAGTAACACAGTAACGTCGAGCCATATGTAGCTTACTCCTTTCAACGACAGCCTTCTGAATGCGATTTCCGGACAATATTTCAAGAGCAAAAACAAATCCCCTCATCACTACCACGACGTAGAAGCAAAAACTTTAATTTGATTTGCGATTATATGATGTTTGACAGTTACAAGTTGTTTGTCACGAGTTCCGACGGAACACGCCTACCAAGTGTCTTGTTAGAGAACGTCATATTGATTTACGAACCATTATTACACCCCAGCGAAATCTATAATTACTATTTTATTTTGACATGTTGTCTGAGCTTACCTGACTCCATCGATTTGTTTATTATAATCCTCACAGAATATTGCGATCCCTTTTTAAACGAAATGAAATATTCAGGAGTTTTAAGAAATCACACATGTTTTCTATTTAAAATATGTTTGCACAAAGAAAAATTTTTAAGCTGTTTATATATTAATGTCTGCATATGGGTATAGAATAACATATATCCATACATTCATACGCACTGCCATAAAAATCGTTTCTCGATTATGAGAAGAATACGTACCAGTGGAACAAATGACTGATTTCAAATTAAAAACTAATGTGTCTCTTATTCGGGAAAAATTGTGCAGTTGAAGTGAACGCATGAAATTGATACACGGGGCCACACAATCTGACATGGAGTCACAGAGATGCCTATTGTTATCCTTTCGAACATCCATCCATTAATGTGGCAAATGGCTACAGCTTTGTAAACTGGCCTGGTCAAGGAAGTGTGGCGAAAACATGTAAGCAATCCCGTGAACCCGTCCAGCATACCAGTTCACTATCCTATTTTGAAATAGCCTGCTGGAGCCGGGCCATGAAGGAAAGCACTCTAGGCCGCAGAATCACCATAACAATTTATATCGTGATCACTTTAAAGGAAGAATGAGTATTGTAGCAGATATCCTACAATACTATGGTGTCACAAGATTTATCTGTGTTTCTTTCAACAGTAAATTTTGGATTTCTGAGCTTTCCAGTGACCTGCCCTACTAGATACAGTTGCCATTTTTTTCCTGATGGAAACTGAATCCGCCACACTTCACTATTGTTATGCAAGGCCCCGTTGCGCACAACCTATCAAAAAAATACCAATGATCGATGCCACATGCGAATTTGGTAAACTAAGAAACCATAACAGCGATCCGGAGTGGAATGTCAAAACTGTAATAGCAATGTGCAAATAAACCAGATGAAATGTGTAAAGCCAATATCAGGATATTCCTGGAAAAATATAACAAACAACAAGCAGACTCAATATCTTGTGCATAAAGGCAGTCAATCACAACACATTACGTCAATCCGGTCGAGTCACCACTCCGCAAGAGGCCCAAACATTGCTCCGCGTCTCACACGAAACGTAAGGTTTGATCACTTGATGAAGTACTCCTGACTATTGTGGATGTGGGTGAACCGTGAGTGGACAGACGGAGTCAAAGTGGGTGTGTCTCGGGCACTATTCCCATTTCGTTAAATACCCTTGGCATTGCAAACAATTGTTCCTTCTCATGTCAGGTTTAGCAGTCTGCGCATCAAACAATACAGTGTGACTTGCACGGCGTGTCTCTCGCACGTCCGAAAGCAACAGGGATTGGCTAAATCCTCGGATAACAGAACTGTATGAACCCAACGGAATTCATTCTCCCCGTGTCCTCATAGCACTGGTTTAAGGGAAGTACATGAAAATTTTAGTATCGAAATGTCCTTTAAACTAAAACAATACAAGTAATTTTTAAAGTGGGCAAGGTGAAACATTTCCCTGGCGTGCGCTGGCATGCCTTTTCGCAACACAGCGGCGCTCCAGCCACGGGGAAGTGCTGATGCGGGAATGTGTTCTCTCGACACGTTGTAACTGGGTCTCGTCACCTGGAATGTAAATGTCTCATCCTTCCATACGACAACTAACATTATAATACTGGATTTATTTCAGAATACTAAAGTCTCGTAGTTTTTCCTAGACTGAGGGGAAAGTATCATAAAATAATTTGACTTTATCTGTGCACAGCAATAATTAACTACGTACAATATGGTGTACTGCATGGAATTTATGAATATGAAATATGGAATAAGATGAAAATTAATTTAATGGAAATAGTCACGTGATTATGAATAACTATCACAGAAAAAGTAGCATTTCAAATGACGACATCCAGCGCACACATGTAATTCATTTCTTAATTTAAATTTATAGAACGTTATTGTGAAGGTAAATTCTTTACAAGTATATATAAACTTTTAAGAATTCCAGTTCACACTGAAATTTATTAAATTTTAATACCGTTCGCTATTCTGTTTAAAAAAAAAAATTGCTTTCTATGTTTAGATATTGGTTTGTAAAAGGTGAATTATTATTTAAAGATAACAAATTTTAAAAGTAGATATTATGATATTATTTTAATTATACTGCTACTGAAAAGTTAAAAATTTCTGTTATTGAAAGTGGACGTGGCTTCAGTTTTGCTATTTTTATTACGGAAATTAGTATGGGTGTATAGAGAATTTATTGAAATAGGGGTGAATGGTAGATAAGCTAATGCAAGGCAGCGAGAGGATAAGGAGAAAACAAGCCTTCACCATTGTTATGAATTTTCTTTGTGAGTCAATTCATACCTGAATGGGGCTTTGGGCGTATTTAAATAATGTGTCTTGATTAGGTAGATCCCAGCAATATAATATGAAGTTTAATTGATCATAAGTATTATACAATAACTATTTATATGCCTATTGATCGGGGGAACTCAAATGGAACCCCAATATGCTAATTGATTGTGTAAAGTGTTATTACCTCATGTCTTTACTATTGCTATAAAATTGGAGAGTCCTCACCTTATTTATGTTTCCCAGAGGCTGATTCTAGGAGACGGCTTTACGAGGGCCAGACACACCTATTTTCAGTGGTATTCTAGTTGCAGTGGCCCAACGACAGAAGACGCCGCTCCCGGTGTTACGCTGACCTATATCGGGTGCGTTGTTAAATATTTTCGTCCATGTTTTCTTATCTGTGAAGGCGGTTTCTTTAACTGTCTTTCGCAAGTTGATATTGCAATCACGCTCGTACTCTGGCCATGCGAGGGCAGCGATTTACCTCTTCGCCAACTCGTTCGGTTTCGGTGTTCATGATATTTAATTTTTTTTTCTTAAATTTTGCTGTGCGTGATAGCTGAATTCATATATAAAATGCGAGAGCACTTCATTAAAGAGAAATATATTTAAACCCCTTTTATGAAGACAGAAAAAAAAAGATTCCATTCCGCAACGTTTTTTAAAACAAATTAATCCAACTACCTACCTAGAGCCTACATGAATTTTAACGACAATAAGGTGCTGTATTTGGTTATCACAAGAGGGAAATCATATTATGTGAATTTTGCAAATAGATGAGCTTCGTTTCAGTTTGGAATGTCATGTTAGCTAAGAGCAATTTAAATCTAATTGGTACGTACAATTATTCCAGTATTAGGAATTTGAAGTTTTGTACATGCGAATTCCTTATACACAGCGAAATTATTTTGTTCATACAGTGCAATACAACACAAAGCCAAAGCTAAAAGAATTAATAATTACCTTTATTTCGTAAGAGATTCTTTTTGAAGCAATGACAGCTTTCCACAGTTACTATTATGTGCTTTCACTTCCTAATGAGTGATAAAGAAACTTATGTATAAAGGGATGAAATTAGATTCTCAACTACACTATTAAAAATAATATGCATTTTTTTTGTGCCTTTATTTGTAAGTTTGGTGTCTAAGAATTATTGAGATCAGTTCAGACGTCACTGTGAGTAACTAGTACTTCAGTGTTCTGAGTAAGTTGTGCTAGAAAAACATTGTAATACCTTCCGAGGACGTGCTTGGAATACACAATGATTTCAAGAATAATTGTTGCGATGACTATCATACAAAATGTATTTCGCGATGATTCGGAGTTCGGTTGTTAGTACATTCACGGTTACTTCCAACTTTTCTGAAGCACTGCTAAGGTTATACTTACATCCCCCAACCTATGCAAACAAAAATTACCAGAATATAGAAAATTACACCAAAATGTCAACGCAACTCATTCGTGTGATCAAAATGTAATAATATTTTATACAATAAATATTTATTTCAAAATTTTAACAACACAGCAATATTTTTATACGTATAAGTAAAACATTGGTTATTATATTAATAGATAAAATCAGCTTGTAAGCCTCTTCCTATCGATTCTGAGCCAGCTAGTAACTTTTTGCGAGTAGATATTTCGCGTCAACAGCCGCGATGGCCCGCTGCAGCTCAATCGTCTCTTTCGAGTTGGGGAAAGTGATTTTTCGATCCTTACCAGTTAGTGCACGTATCCAGAACCTGCCTCACAACATAGGTTATGGCAGCCAGTTGGAACGTTAACGTATTTTGAAGAGCCTTCAATTCTTACGGTCAATGTGTATTCGACATCTTGATCAGGTCTTTTATATGTGTCTAAGGCCTCCTATGTTCCTGTCGATAGCCACCAATTCTTCCACCACTTAATGTTTCACGCTTTATATCTTTTGCCCAAGAAGCGACTTGCCCCTGTGAACAGTGGAGAGGCGACCTTCCATGAACCCATCAACATCATTGGGACTATTGTGAACACAAGCGATCACAGAGGCCGATCACCACTTCCTTTTGCTGCTTTATGTGGTAACATCAAATGTGTGAATATTTTTTGGTAGCCAGCGGTGCTGATGTCTATGCGAGAGATAAGGAGAGCCTCAATGTGATATAGTATGCTGCTAAAGAAACGCATATCGATATAGTGGAGTTTTTCCTTTTAAAAATATATAA
This sequence comes from Clitarchus hookeri, assembly GCA_002778355.1. Lineage (NCBI taxonomy): Eukaryota > Metazoa > Arthropoda > Insecta > Phasmatodea > Phasmatidae > Clitarchus > Clitarchus hookeri. The sequence goes on from NQII01010831.1 coordinate 42,693, forward strand.
GGTTTGTAATAAAAGTGGTAACTTAAAGTGTAATTATTATTCAAGTCCGCAGACATATAACAGTATTGGATACGAGCGTATTGAATATTTGCGTATATAATAATTTTACTGAATAGTAGGTAAAGAAAACTATGTCGTTGATCATGATTGTATTGCAATATTCAAAGTTTTTATCGCTGGTGTGAAACAGTTGCTGTTAACTTGTAAGTTAAGTGTGTAAGAAGTGTGCATATAAAATACATTTGCACGTCAATCTCAGTTAGATTCGTTTGTCAGCCTATGTGACTGAGAAAGTTGTGTTCCCCTGATCAGATGGAGTGACGCAACATAACAACTCGCATATATTCTTGGTTTACGGTTCATATTTTCTATTACAGTCTCCAATATTCATGGGAAGATGACTGTATTATGCAATTTAACTTACCTCACCGCTGCGTCTATGGTAATTGCAAGTATAATTAAGTCTATCAAGCTTCCGGCTTTCTGGGTGCTTTCAGGTTTATTTCCTTGTTACACGTTAACAAGTTTTGGCAACTCAATAAGTTATTAAATAATGGCCACTTCCTTGTTGTAACACGAATTCTTTTAGAAACACTGGCATTTACTAACTCCGGAAACATTACCGTTATCTTAAATGTCAAGATAACAAAGAGACACAACATGTAATAACCTGAGATTGGTGAACTGTTGTCTTTATACAGCTGCTGCGTAAGTAAAGCTGCAATGGAATGAATACATCGTTTTATGATATGGTCATTTGGACGTAAGTGTGCTCTGATTGATGAAGTTCTCTGTAAATATCAGAGCTTCACCTGCCATCCACTTCTAAGTAATGATTTTTAAGATTATGTTTATTCATTATTGATACACGGATGACTACCGTTGTATTAATTCGTGTAGAAAATGGGTTGTTGAATGATTTACTTGCGATTATGCATACATAAGAATTGTACACTGTATTTGACAAAACCAATGTATTTAAATAAGGTATGTGTGCGCAGCAGCCGACACATGTAAGACATTCAATGAGCAAGCATATAGTTACTATGTTAATCCAGGACTCTAGAAATAATGCGAGCAGGATGGCAAGTATGAAGCTCAGACTTCAGTAGTAGTGTCAGCTCAAATAACGTGCCAATGTTCTGGTTTGGTCTCACACTTTATACAGTCAGGTATCTTAGTGTTATTCTTTACCAAGTAGCTGATTTAACACATAAACTTTATATACTTGCCCTGCCGTACCCTTTCCTGTCTTTTAAAATGACGAAACGCATTTTTCGGGTCATAAAGCTACCTCGAGTTTAAGATAGTATGCTGTTTGCTTAGTTGTTATAAAATGTGAAGTACGATAAATAAACTGATTGTTACATACAGTTGTGAACTATATGTAAAGTAAGTCGAGTACAGTGTATTTGGACGGGAAATGTATGGATTTTCCGCATGAATTCATATTAAATATGTGAAACTGTAGCCAAGTTAAATTTTATAACACATTTATGCAGTGTCTTGATTAATATACATGTAATGTATGTGTTTAACTCCGAATAATGTATTTAAGTTATTTTAACTAAAATAAATTATATCTATAATTCGTAAATTTTCGAATATTATATTTTATAAGTAAAGTTTTCATATTATTTTATTCATACATAGATACATGTTGCTCATTCATGTTGCTAGCATACATGTTGGAAAGTATCAGATGTATAAGTGCAGTGGTTTGAAATTCATATGAATGTATATATGTTGTGATAATGTAACTACATCAATATTTATGATCTAGGTGCTAATTATATGATCAAAATATTTAATGCACACTTCTGCACAACTTCGATAGCACACAACTAAGAAACCATGCCCCAACCACGAAACTATGTAAATAGCGGTTGTACAGACTGAAACGCACATGATGTCATTTTGGTGCACTTGCATTCAACCACACACCCGGCGTTGGCGCTGCAAGCACCGATCAGCCGTTGTAGACACTGATGAGTATCCGATGCAGCATTAACGCGAAGAACTCTAGACGATATCAAACAAGTGCACAGAGTGAAGAAGAATTCCGGGAAAATGCCAACGTTGTCGTTTAAACAATATACGAACATCGAGACAGGCATCCTAAACGTGCTGAAAACCATATGTTGGTCGTATTGCCGTATAGTCGACCACGTGAATCTTTCGAGCCATATTCTTCAATACTTTTGAGAACAGAGTATGTGTTAAGGCTCCCCCAAACAGAAGACCAGCCCAGGACAGACTATGTTAATTGCCAGTAG
>NQII01010832.1:0-32529 GCA_002778355.1 Clitarchus hookeri
TAAAGTGAAATATTTGCAGGACCATCATTTTTTAACCTGAGACATTTAAAACATATATGTTGACATGGCCTACTGGAGCGCTACTAGTGCAAAAATGTTGGTGGAAATCGGTTTATTGGTTCCTGAGATATGTCATAATAACATCATTTTAANGCAAAAATGTTGGTGGAAATCGGTTTATTGGTTCCTGAGATATGTCATAATAACATCATTTTAACATTTATTGCTATCGTACAACGTTTCCTAAAGAAGATGCTCTGTTTGAGAAGCTTATAATATTTACTGTCAGCATNTTTTAACATTTATTGCTATCGTACAACGTTTCCTAAAGAAGATGCTCTGTTTGAGAAGCTTATAATATTTACTGTCAGCATATAAAATTAATTTATAATGGTTTACAACACTACGTTTGATATTACATAATTAGCTAAAATATGTATGTAGTAGCGATTTTGATAATGGCTGTCCGGCCCACTTAAAACATATAAATTAGTATGGCCTATGATAGTAAAACTTCTTCGCTAAATTTGATAGCAATGGCTTGATNGTAGCGCTACTAGTGCAAAAATGTTGGTGGAAATCGGTTTATTGGTTCCTGAGATATGTCATAATAACATCATTTGAACATTTATTGCTATCGTACAACGTTTCCTAAAGAATATGCTCTGTTTGAGAAGCTTAAAATATATACTGTCAGCGTATAAAATTAATTTATAATGGTTTACAACACTACGTTTGATATTACATAATTAGCTAAAATATGTATGTAGTAGCCATTTTCATAATGGCTGTCCGACCCACTTAAAACATATAAATTAGTATGGCCTATGATAGTAAAACTTCTTCGCTAAATTTGATAGCAATGGCTTGATTTTTTCCGGATATATGACACAAAAATTCATTTAATATACAGTGTTATCTTACAAAATTATTGAAAACTTAGGCTCTGTAAATCCATATTTGTTGGTAGTAATAGATATAGCCACCATACAAAGTTAAGTTGAAATTAGTTAAGCAGTTTCGTAGCAATAATTGTTATATTGCTGCCGTTTTGAAAGTGGATTCTGACCGACTATAACAATATTAACTTATATGGCATGCTGAGGTACCACTTGCTTGCCAAACGTGGTACTTTCTGCTGTATTTCTCTGAACATTTGAGGAATACACTTTTTAATGTGTCTTTATTATACAGAATGGTCGACTGTAGTCTTCGTGTAGACACATTTTATAATTGTATTCTGCGAGCATACAATATTAAGTTGAGGTTGATTATATGGTTTCGACGATTTAGCACATTAGCTGTATGGTTGCATTTTCGAAAAAGTGCCTTATCAATTTATGTTGCATGTGGTAACATGGCATACCATAATATTATTTACGTTCCAAATGTGACGAGAATCGGCACAGGATTTCTGGAAAATATAGTAAATGCTATAGTTATTCATGTAGTGCTTTCTTCCAAATTGTCTGACCAACAACAATATCGACTAAAAAATTGAATGCCTACATATTTGACTATAAACACACGAAATTTGGGAAAAACGTTTGAATGTTTCCCGAAGAATGACATAGCTCCTTAAATTTTAAAACGGCCCACCCTTTTTAATGTATGAGACTGGCGTGATCGATGACTTCTAAAGTTGAATATGGTTACTTAGTACTACAAATTTACCGAGTTTAGTGAAATTCGGTTCACGCATTCAAATGTTTCAGGGAAATACACTCCAATGTACATACAAATACACGTCACATTCACAGACAGGAAATTATTCTTACAATCTAACTAAAATATATCCAAATAAATGTGTTGTAGTTTTACATAACCTGTTTACATGCAATTGCAAATAAGTTTAATTGATATATAAGTATTTACAAGTCCTCAATGTCAGAAATTTACATTTGTTAAGTGTGGAGGAAGGTTGGCTTGTTCTGTGACATTACTGGAGTTGTTAGTTTGTAAAGAGAAGCATGAGTCTGCACATTACCAACGTCTATTTCACACAAAAACCCACGACAGGTCCAACCATAATAAACTACATTACACTCATCAACAACGCATGGCAAAAGGATTTTAATATTCCACTTTTTTTCATACTTTCTTTCCAATTTCTTCTGATATTTTTGTCTAGGCACACATATTGTGAGGCAAAAAATAATTAATACGTATATTTAAAAACTATTTTCCTATTCCTAAAACCCTAGATGTGTTTGTCTTTATAGAGTGATGTAAATATGACTTGTGGTGCAGTAAATCCACTGGAAATGGGTTCACCTCATGGGAAAACCTAGAAACGTTGCCCTTCACACTTTTTCAATACCCATATTACNGCAGTAAATCCACTGGAAATGGGTTCACCTCATGGGAAAACCTAGAAACGCTACCCTTCACACTTTTTCAATACCTATATTCCTCACGATATATGAATAACGTCTTGGCAAACATCTGAAAATCAATGAAGACATAAATATATTCAGCTTTTAAATGCGATACCACATAGTAAATATTGCAATTGAAGTTTTTTGTGATTGAATTTCAATTATCATCATTGAACTTTTAAACATTTCCAGATTTACGACCTACAAGCTAAACATGAAAGAGAATCCAATGAATTTGAACAGATCTTCAAGAATATATGTTAACTAGAATTTGCGTGTTTCTCAAACTATAACGAGTTTACCGTACAATTCTTACGTATTTTCTATTATTTTACATATACTACGTAATGTAATAATTTATATAGGACAGTCAGGAAGTTTCTCTTTACTTTTACGTTTTACATTTTACTTTTTATATACTCAATAAGAAAAGAAAGCAATGTAATAAATGAATTTTATAAAAAAGCTGTGATATTGGGGCTTGNTAATAATTTATATAGGACAGTCAGGAAGTTTCTCTTTACTTTTACGTTTTACATTTTACTTTTTATATACTCAATAAGAAAAGAAAGCAATGTAATAAATGAATTTTATAAAAAAGCTGTGATATTGGGGCTTGGAAATTATAATGTTTTTACTAGTTTAACAACTATTCCACAAATGCTATAAATTGAATTTTAGTGTTTTTAAAAAATTATATATGTAATTCGTAGCACATTTGATTTAAACGCCAAGTGTTAGTAGTAAAATAAAGCTTGGCACTGTTCTATTGACCCATATTTACTCTATGGTTCGTACTCTGATAGGTTCAAGGCTTATTTCTTATTACTTTCAGTCTAAATGAAGGTGTGTAATTATTAATAACGTTAGGTTAATTCAACCGGAAATATAACGTGATATGGTGGGCAGTATTTGCTGCCTTTAATCTTGATGATAACTAGACAGGCTAAACTATTTGATCAAGACAACTCTGCCGCTGTGAATAATTAAATGACGTTAAATCTTTCTCTGTGATCTCTGTACCAAAGCCGATATTAATATGTGCAAGAATAGTTTTGGCCACTTTAAATAGCTTTCAACTGGTTCCATCAAAAAAACATGAAAGTTTAAATATGAAAAATATAATTCCCTTTAATCAATNCGCTATTACTAGGTTTCCTTAACATATGGGATTGCAGGCAAAGAAAAATCACGTCTTCCTGGCGGTTATAAATTAAGAAACTCAATATCGGTAATATAAATTGTAACAAAAAGATAAACACTAAAGAAGCAATACGATGTACCATGCCGATAATATATTTTAACTAATTTAAAGTAAACCTACAGTAAAAATGAATACGTTCAAGATTACTGGGACCTATACCCTTTAATTGGTACTCTTAATATGTTTCATCCTACATTTTTTTTCGATCGCTGCAGTTGTCTAGAGAGGTGGTATATAAATTACAAATTTTGTGATACAATCTGTTACAAAGTTTAAAAATTTTTGTAATTTTTACTAAGAAAGAATTTGTAATTTTTACAAATGCTTGTAACAACACAAGGACTTCTCTTGTAAAACTGCTCGTTTGTAAAATTACAAGGTCTGTGCTTGTAATAGACGTCAAGAAATGTTTGTAGAATATTGAGCGTATTCCCGAGCTTCAGCATAACGGCGGAAACTCAATAACGTAAAACCGTATACAGGTGTTTGTGTGAAAACTTTGGGTGATTGTATAGTAAAGTTGCGTGCCAAAAATTAATATATTATTAATTTAAATATCTTAAACGCCTAAAATGACTCAAATAGTTTTAATAAACGAAGATTTCAATCAATCGTGACCGTATTACTTATTAACTGTTAATGTTTCCTAGCTACACGGATCCCTTAATATCAAAAACAGTAAATTGTTATATCTCTTAAGGAAATATAGTTAATGCAGTTCATGAAATGAAGTCACAGAATAATTAAGTACGTTCAAATAATTATTTCCAGGGGATTTTTACTGATTCAGCTAGCAATAATTACAGCGTGATGTAGTAAGTGGGGCTAGGGATGGAGGTAGGTGTAAAGGACAATCTGTTATGGGAGGACAAGGATATAAGGGGCTCCGGGCTCGCTCTCTCACCCTGGTGTAAGACATTTACCACCAATCGCCGCTCGGAGACGCCGTTCAGGGAGGACCGACGCCGATTCACACCCAGGCCCTTAGCCACCGTCTCCACCACACTTCTCCTTCTCGACCACATTCTCCAATATCCTTGATTCCTATTGGCTCTCCCTTGTATCCTGGGCGGGGTTACTGCAGATAGATGTTGATGTAATTGCCGCAAACGCACTGTTTCATCCAGACCCAGATATTCTACGTACGTCCGCAGATTCCTGCATTCANGGAGTTACTGCCGTTAGATGTTGATGAAATTGCTTCGACCCCACTGTGTTAGCCAGACCCAGATATTGTACGTACTTATGCAGATTCTTTCATTCTTAGTTGTTGCATTAGAGTCGCCGTTGTTTGTAAACATTGTTTTAGTAATAGTAGTTGGCCGTATTCGTGCCTTACCCAGCCTCGCTTCTTGTGTGGTAATCTTGTCAAAACATATTATTCTACATGAAATAACTTCCTTTTTTGAAGAAGTAGGTATAAAAAGAGTTGCAAAATTGCAATAGAAACTGTGATTTTCTGGTTAATATTTTGTACATACTTGCAAGTATAATTAATATAAAAATAAAAACTTCTGAGGCAAGTTATGTTGGTCTCGTGGTTAAGATTGCAGATTAGTTAGTCAAGGGGGGTGGGTTCTGAGTAATCTAATCTGCAGCCTGGTATTTTTTTTAATTTTGCATGCGTTATAATCCTCATGTAAGTAATGATAGGTATGTTTAATATTTTATTTTGTTAATCGTTTACTTAAATATTTCATTATACGAGATTTGTGGCTTTGTGGCATCCGGAGGGGCTGATAGAGTGCAAGAATGCCGGCAAGCATCAGAACTCTTCTGGTTATGATGGAGTTGTACAAAGTTTGTCGCAAAAATGAACACTAATAATGCGTGATTTAGCCTTAACTTCTCACCTTTCGAAAATGTATCGTTTGTATGTCTATGTATTACACTGGCACGTGGGCTGAAACATTGCCACAGTGCGTATACAGTGAGGTGACAAAAGTCATGGGATAGCAATATGCAAATATACATATGGCAGTAGTATCGCGTACAAAATGTATAAATGGGCAGTGCATTGGTTGGGCTTTCATTTGTAGGCAAGTGCTTCATGTGAAAAGGTTTCTGACGTGATTATGGCCACACGACGTGAATTAACAGACTTTGAATGCGGAATGGAAGTTGGAGCTAGACGCATGGGACATTCAATTTCGGAAATTGTTAGGGAATTCAACATTCCGAGATCCACAGTGTCAAGAGTGTGCCAAGAATACCTAATTTCAGGCATAACCTCCCACCATGGACAACGCAGTAGCCGATCGCCTGCACTTAATGACCGAGACCAACGACGTGTGCGCAGAACGGTTAGTGTTAATAGACAAGCAACGATGCATGAAATAACCGCAGGAATCAATGTGGGACGTACTACGGATGTGTCCGTTAAGACAGTGCGGCGAATTTTGGCTATACTGGGCTATGGCAGCAGAAAAACGACTCGAGTGCCTTTACTAACAGCACGACATCGCCTGCAGTGCCTCTCTTGGGCTTGTGACCATATCGGTTGGAACCTAGACGACTGGAAAACCGTGGCTTGGTCAGATGAGTCCAGATTTTAGTTGGTAAGAGCTGATGGTAGGGTTCGAGTGTGGCGCAGACCCCACGAATCCATGGACCCAAGTTGTCAACAAGGAACTGTGCAAGCTGTTAGTGGCTCCATAATAGCGTGTGCTGTTTTTACATGGAATGGACTGGGTCCTCTGGTCCAACTGATACGATCATTGATTGGAAAGTGTTATGATCAGCTACTTGGAGACCACTTGCAGCAATTCATGGACTTCATGTTACCAAACAAAGATGGAACATTTATGGATGAGAATGCGCCATGTCACCGGGCCACTACTGTTCGCGATTGGTTTCAAAAATATTCTGGGCAATTCCCGCGAATGATTTGGCCACCAAGATCGCCCGACATGAATCCCATCGAACATTTATGGGACATAACCAAGAATTCAGTTCGTGCACAAACCCCCACACTAGCAACACTTTCGAAATTATGGACGTCTATAGAGTCAGCATGGCTCGATATTTCTGCCGGGGACTTCCAACGACTTGTTGAGTCCATGCCACGTCGAGTTGCTGCAATTCGCCGGGCAAAAGGAAGTCCGACACGATATTAGTAGGTATTCCATGACTTTTGTCACCTCATTGTATATGGTTGCCGGTTAATAATGAACTGGGAATATTTTAGAATAGCCATTTATCTGTGTTGTTATGACGTGTACTCTGTGATTAAAATAATTGTATAAGAGGAATAGGCTATAATTATTTTGTTTTCAATTATCAGGTTTTTTTGTTTGTGAACATAGATGTTTCCTCTAAAGGTTAAAGATTAATAAAAATTAAATTATTAGGTTTTTTTATTCTATAATATCGCTTTGATTCGGAAATATAGATATGTATCACTGTTCGGTGCATGTAGTGTATTGTTTTAGATTTGTTACTTGGCAACTTTTTCCCCTATTTCTGTAATGTGTCGCCTGTTTTCTCTCAACTTAATTTTGTTTCATGCGCATGTGTGTATATATATGCTTAAATGTATATATTTGCATATATAATGTGTATATTGTATATGTATACTTAAATTGGTTCAAAATTGTCTTAGGTTTTTCTATTGCAACATGGGTTAAATATTTTATTCATGAAAGGAGGTTTACACTCGTATTTGCATATGTGAGCGGGTTGAATATTCTGTTAGATATCCCCCCAACGGTTCAATATGTGGGTCATTGTGGGTCTTTAAGTGTCATTTATGGGCATTTATGTGTTATTTATATGTCATTAGGTGTGACTAAGGGGCCATCATGAATCATTTATTATTAATTTGTGAGTAATTATGGGTCATTATGTGTCATTGTGGGACATTGATTTTTGGCGTGCTAAGTGCGGTGCTAAGTGCAGTGCTAAGTGAGGTGCTAATTGCAGTTCTATGCTCGATGCTAAGATCCTGCATGCTGTTGGCCAGCTGCAATCACGTGGCAACTATGCGAGTGGCTGGTCGATGTCCGCACAATGTCTTATTGGCGTAATATGTTTGGTACTATGTCATCAAGATGTCATAGCGTTTGCTAATGAGTATATTATAAGGAGTTGAGTGTAAGCTGAGAAGTTAGTTTAACAGTGGTTGACATGCAATGTGGATCGTCTCGGCTGGCTTTTGCGGCATCGCGTTTGAGTCAAAGCCTTATTCGGCATTTGTGATGTCTTCGGATATTCCAAATTTAATGGGCTCTATGGAAGTGCCATCGACTTCTTCACATATGTTACCGACGAAGTTATCGCCTTCTTCGGTAGCAATACCAGCAGTTACATCGACTTCTTCGAGCGGCATGCTTAAAGAAGCATCGCCATCGACTTTTTCAGGTAAGACGCCGACTGCGCCTTCGTCTCTTCGGATGGGTCACTTACAGCAGTGTCACAATCTTCTTTTTCGGGAATATCATAGACTTCTTCGGATGGAGCATCTAAAGCAGTATCGTCATCGATGACTTCGTTGTTGTTACTTGTTACTGTGACAAGACATTTACCACAGCCAAAGTGCACAGAATCACGAAAGAACCACTTCAGTGAAGGGTCCTTCCTGTGTTATGCAACAATGCGTTAAGTGCAAACATCTGTTCAAACGAAGTGATAAGCTGAAGAGACTTATCAATAACTGTAAAGGAAAAGTTCCTGAAGTTAAGAAATGTCCTGCACTAGCTATTATGTGATACCATATCGAATAGATTGTACCTAAAATAATCTTCATTCAAGGGCAAAATGTAATGTTTGGCTGGAGTGTGCCTATGAAAAGCCTCATTCTTTGAATGAAGAAATCAGCCGGCGGGCATTCAAGACTGCAAATGAAGTATTATACAAAGTTTGTAGCATTCCAGAGGCTGCAGAGGTCTTGAAAGAAAAAAACCTTTGGGATTCTGGGTGGATGCTTGGTAGCATAAGACTGTATCGAGCTGTGTATAAATAGAATAGATTAATAATGTGAAAGTGAGAATTTTGCAGGAAAGACACTGCATGTATAGTATGGAGAACGTCAAATTTTTTTTTAATGTTTTTGGTTTGATGTACGTAAAAAATATGTTTTCAATGAATAAACAAAAGTGTTTCATTTCTTACTAGTGCTGATATACCTTAGCCTAGCATGACTACTTTCCCTGATTTGGGAATAAGGCAGCTTTGGCTTTCAGATATGTCACTACAATCCGATACTGTTAATGATCATGATAATAATGAATTAATGAAATTATTTGGACAAAATATGGTGATTTGAAAGTTGATTCTTCAAGATTTCTTCTGTAGGCCACTCACTGAATGTGCAAAATCATTGATTATATAGCAAAGGTACATGCTAAAGCATACATAAAAGAGTATATTAATAATGCAATACATTCTAAGCAGGTTGGATGAAGCAGTCTTGGAAGTAAGCTGTTGAAGTGTTAGACACTTTTTTGACTCTAAGACATGGAGAGGGGAGGGTGAAGGCTAAGTCGAGCCTGGCGAGACATACTTCAGTACAGTATATGGCGTAGAGAGTTCCTACATAAATATCTGCATGCCCGATCCTGCTCTAATACACCACAGTTATCTTTCCAGTAAACACAAATGACGAACTAATTGGAAAATTTTGATGTTGAAGGAAAAGTCCATATGTTAGTCAATGTTTGCAGAAGTGATGCAATCAAATATGGTGGTTTGAGGGGACCGAGTAATAAGTAGGCTACTAATTCGAGGTGGAATTGTAGAACATGTATAATATCTAATATAATGGTATATGACTAAATCAAGTAGGAATGATAGGGAACCAACGGAATGCAACTAAAAAAAACTAAATCAAATATTGATATCATTGCATGAGAGAGCATGAGAGAATGTTTGTTTCGCCGGCCTCTCTGATATTTTAAAGAAATTAAATCATAGATTACTGACGTGGAATTATAGAGCATAGGCATGTGGGAAACATGGTAATGATGTAATGTAAGATTGTTGTACTGATGGAAACTAAGATGGCTGTTAAGGAATAACAAAGCATGGATAAAATAAAGATGGTGGAGGGAGCACAGCTATGAAGGAATGAGTGAGCGTGATGGAAATGTGATTTGGCGAAATGGAATCCTACATGGTAGTCGGTGGTAAAATTGTATTTTCTCCCCGATTTTTGGGATTTGTATCATTTTGTGATTTATGAAAATGAAAACAAATGATAAATGACAAAATGAATATCGTTGGCAGAGTGAATTTGACATATTGATCAACGGAGAGGGGGGTCGAAGCATGTGGACTAATTAAACAATGAGAAATGTTGGTGAGGGTCAGACGCCTACTGGATGTGGTGCTGAGGGAACCTTCGGAAATGTAATGTTTGTGAATAAATATGTTAAAAAAAATTTTTTAATTATTTTTAATGTATGAAATATTTAATTTTTTATGTATTGTGAGATTTTTGGGTTGAAGTTCAAACAGTGTTTCATATCAAGGTCAAAGGTCAAGTTCGAGGTTACTTATATTCAATCCGTGGCAGTGACAGTAACAAATGCAGAATAATTCCCACTCTACTACTTCTCTATACTACAGCTGGTGTAGTCAAATGTCACTCATCAACACAAAACGTACACTGGTGAGATGCTGACAAGCTTGGCGTCATGCTGGCATAGTAAGAGTGTGACATGTTAACTACGTATATACTGTATACGTGTGCCGCAGGTGCAGGACCTGGGCAGGAATCTTGATGAGTCACGCCGGTACGCAGAGAAGCTGGAGCAGTTGGTCGAACAACTCAACAACACAGTAAGTATACTTTTTTCCAGCAAAGGTGGCTACAGGAACTCCTAGGCTTTCGTAACCTGAACATCTCAACGTAACTTTGCAGTTATGTTAATACTTTCGGATTCATAACTACCCCTTCCTTTAAAAATTATGGAGTGTTATACCGTACTTAATTTGTTACGTATTTATAGTGCGTATTTATTCCAAATACATTAAAATGTAAATACTACGTGTGTGCAGTATACTAATATGTTTTGGCTGTCTACGGTAAAGTGAGCACTTTACAGTCTTTTTTTACTTTTTGCTATCAGTCATTTTCGATAATTCTACAATTATTTTAATAAATATCGCCATATAAGTAATGCACACAGCGTATACATTTCACCGGTCTCGAAAGTTAACGTATATGGCTGCAATAAAATTAATTTACTGACAATTAATCCAAATGAGAGGGCTTAAAATAGTGCTCACTTTACCCTGAATAGCCTATAGTTGGCATTAATTAACACATTTTCATATGTGGATAACGGATACTGTTTAATTAGAGTTTATATTTTTTTGTCTTAAAAAATATATTCATAATAAATATCGTTATGATTGAATACATATATTGCATTTGCTTAGAAAGGTATTCTTAATTAATTTAAATATCCGAGACACACGCAAAATACGGTGAACCTAACTGACTGAAAAATTTGGAATATCTGAAGGTAACAATATTTCCATGGTCAACTAAGCAATACAAAGATAATAAGCAGCACTTTTAAATGCTTTCAGGTAATTTTAAATCATTGAAATAGTATAATTATTATGATTATTTTGTATGTACCTGAACTACACAGTTAAGAGCCTCTGGTATTCTGAAAAACATTTATAAAGCGATAATTTTCATATTATTGATATACATTTGACGCTAGTGTTAAATTTTGGTTTCTTAATTTATAAGTTTTCTAAATCTCGTCAAAATTATTTTTAATCCTTATCTTGACTGGCGGGCTAGAGGCAAGGTGCGGTCGTGGCAGTAACAGACGTGTGTCTGTGCCACAGAGTAGAGAAGTACACAGAGGCTAAACTATGTGGCGTTTGCTTTGTGTGGGCGTAGCCTCTCGCTAATTATCTGCACGAGGCTCTGAAAACGTGTGATTGGTTACTGCATGCTGCGAAAGGTCACCTATTGGCTAGACTGCTGACTAAGAAGTGAGTTACCAGGCGCTGATTGGTGGAAAGCGTTCGGAAATGTTACTGGACAGTGACGCCATTTTGCTGGTGTGTGCGTTTGCATTTCTTGGTATAATCAACTGTTTCTCCTCTGTATTCTTTAATGCTCCATGTGCGTGAACATTGCGTTATGCATCTTAGCTTCACTCAACTCTGAACTGGAAAGCTAGGAGTCGGGTGAGGTTCCCGTATAATACGCCCTGCTACTGCATGTTTTGAAAACCTTCTTTAATTATTGACGTGACAACGTCTTAAATTAGGTTGCGGCTGGGAGTCACTTATGAAAAAGTGTAACGCTCGGTAACGTTACGATGAGTCACCGAACGAGAGAGAGGCCCGCCGAATGCCTTGCGTCTCTCTCCCACTCAACTATGATCGGTCTGCCGCGCGCGCAGCACTACGTTGTCACGTAAAATCTTCGCCCGTAAAACCGACTTTACAGGCAACCATTTTTTTTTTGGTTCCGCAGAAGTATCACATATTTCGGCACTTCAACTAACAATTATTTTTCTAGATTAAGTCAAAATAATGTATTTTTAATATAACAAAAACAAAAATTCATTAAAATACGAACTAATTAAAACAGTTTTTGCCACATTTGTTTACGTAGTATTATTATAAAGATTTTGACATTAAAATTTTCATCGAAAAAAATGTGAAAAGTAAATGTTTTTTGACTTGGCTATAATTTTGGTAAGCTTTGCCACAAAGTTCCGAAGTACGACACTTTGTGCGCACACAATTAGGGCATTACAACTTTTTTTTTTTTGAAAATTATTATAAAATATTAATCTATTTAGAAACACATTAATAATTTCTTGATAAATTTATTTATATTATCCCGCGGTAGTGATAAAAATAATTTTAAGTTGGATTCAAATAATATATGTGGGTACCGCTATGAAATTTGGCAAAATGTATAGACTAAAATTAAAATGTTTCCTAATCTCTTTGTTAAAAGTTTGAAGGTTAGTTTCCTACTTATTTTCATTTTAATTGCGGGTTTTCATGTAATCTTACCACAAAATTATAAAGCAATATTTAAATATAGTAGATAACGTTGGTCACTTTAAGATATTTTAAACTTTTTAACAAAGCAGGAAATATTTTCGAGTGTACAGACATGTTAGCAGCAGTAACAATTTTCTTCGTAGCATTTGTTTAGTAATGTAGTTTTTAAGTTGCTACATACATAAACTTAATATTGAAAATCATAGTGGTAGTAAAACGCGATGAAAATTTCCAGGAATAATAACAAAACCATTCAGACTAATTATTCTTCCGTAATGTATTGTGTAATATATATGCTTTATTATAAATAACTAATCACCAATATTTCAGAGATTTGCAACACCCTATATTAATTAAGTTAGATGAAAGTACAACATATTTCTTGGTTTTTTATTATACTGAATATTTTCAGAATTAAGTTACTAGAAATTAAAAAAAAATTATATTTCTCTACATAGCTCAATATTGAGAATTTTAATTCTCAGATTGATACATAACTGTTAGGTTTCCCATATTTAGATTAGATACTGAACATTGAACATAGTTTAAACAGAAAAGTGCAAATTGCGTGGTGTATTTTACATGTTTCACTGTGTGTGCTTTTAGCTGGAGAGTAAGAAGAAGGATGTGCCTGGGTGTGCGGAACAACCTTCGCAGAAGATTAAAAACCTGGTAATGCTGCGTGTTAAATGCCATAACCTATGGCCCTGAGCTTTAAGTAGTCGCATAATGGTAGTGAGGCAGCGATATATGTTATTGTCATAAATAGTAACTACTACAGCCTAGAGTATATCTAGACCAACGAAGGTGATGTTCACTGATGTAGAATTTACACATATCGTAATTTAGCGCAAAACCGATTTAGTATCATTGAACTCTTATCATAAAGCTACAGTTCTAATAGTAACAAGCAAATTTGACAATATTTTTTTTGAAACATTAATTATGCTAACAATATTTTTTTCATTATAAGTCTTGTTCTCTTACTTATATCTAGGCAAATATATAGCTCCCGAGTACCAACCAAAAATTTAAAGCTAACAAGTTTATGAATTTCAAAAATTTACATATGTTTACACAAAAAATTATACTGCAATTTTTCTGCCTTAATATGCATTCACATTAAAATCTTACAAAAAAAAATTTTGAAAATTGTGTGAAATGTTTTATTTTTCGAATGGACGTTGGAACTTTCTAAGCGAAAAGAATAAGAAGTCCTGACATCCTATGATAAATGCATAGGTTTACAATCAAATACTATATTAAAAACTTTTTGTAATAGTGTAGATTGTTAACACAGTTTTCATGTGGACTCATGAAGATAATTAAAATTCAGATAACACAACACTGTCGCAGATAATACTACATATTGTTTCGTTGATTGTGTTTATCATAACACGACTTCTTCCACTTGTATGGATATGAAAAAAATTCAAACCTATTATTAAAGAGTAATTAGAATTTTCCATATTAATACTACGGGATTGTAGACGACAAAATTACCCAGAGCTGCGATGAGTTATAGATATTGTATAACTTTGTATCACAGATATATAATGTGTGGTTAGCTGCATATATTTTCGTCAGAAACCATGTATAAATTCTAGATAGATAAATGGTTCACTGAATTACCATACAGCATCTCACACGAAAAGGAACCTTATTTTAACATTGAAAAGTGTAACACTTTCCAGATTATGTAATTTTAAATTTACATAAATTTTTATGAAGTCATACATTCCCAATTTTTATTAAATTCTATTTAATATAACAGATACTTTTATATTTAATCTTTACGTAATTAAGTATATTTAAGAAGGGACTTAGACAGCTTTCGGATGATTAGCCATCAGGGGATTCACATCATGACAAGATGCGACTGTGTCGACAACTGACTATTTGGCCAGCTTGGCCAACATAACCTTGGGAGATAGTAATGTGTTACAGCATACTCTGTGAGCAAACTACGCAAGGTTTTCGGCAAACTTATCACGTGGGAATATGACATGGCAGTGAACATAAGTTACATTATAAAAATATATATATAATTTTTTTAACCATTGATATAATTTTATTAGTTAAGGTTATACCAGATTAAGATAGGATGTATTAAGTTGTGGCATGTTACATAAGGTTAAATAAGTTTCGTTACAATTACCAGAAGGTTAGGTAAAGAAAGGTTTCTGAGGTTGGTTCGACTCAGTTAGGTTAGCTAATGTTCTGATTGTATGGCTTAGCTTATGTTATATTAAGGTGAGTTATATGGATTTTGATTAATTTGGGCTAGGACACATGTAAGTTCAGATCAGGCGAGTTTACGTCATGTTAGGTTAGGTGTGGCCAGGTTTCATTACAATAAGTTTGGTTAGTTATGTTTGATTAAGGTTAGGTGAAAGCGATAACATTGAAAATCGTACGATGCAATAAATACGCACACTTAAGTGCATTGGTCCATAAGAGCTTTAAAGACTCGCCAGAATAAGGCGCAGCAAACAAATGTCCAATGAGAACACCCAAATGTATACACCAAGGAGGGACAGTTAAGAATCTTTAGTTGTAGTAAACGATGAACATTCTGAAAACGGTTTTATTTATTTTCGTTGAACAGATGCTGCAAAGTATTATAGGAATCATTATGAACAGACAAGCTCGGAGGACAAACATACTTTAAACGTTCACTATTTAGTTATGCCAATGGATTCAGGGTCACCTGTCAGAACACCAGGGTACGAATATCAAAAGAGCCAAGGTCGAGAACATCAGTCTTGGTTTATTGCTGGCTGCTCGCCAAGTGTTGAGGGAGCTCGTTATTTGGCAGTGATTTGTCTCTTGGGAAGTTGAACATAGTGTGTACTTGACTGGGCTAATCTCAACCTGAAGCTTCTTTGGAGCAATGTGGACGCAGTAAAATGTGCACCTAGTGTGTGCACACTCAGCATGTTATTCAACCTATATCGATATGATGACCACCGTACTTAAAGCTCGATTATCTCTCCTCATGAAGGTACACAGAGTCAACATTCGTATAAGCTTGGGTTCGAGTTTGCTGAGAAATCACCGTCTCAACACAAAATTCTTGTTAGAATCACGAATTAACAATCTGCGCCATCGTAAATGTTACATAAAACCAATTTTAAGCTGTTAGTTTTAATAACGAGTACGCCAATAATCCAGATATGCAAAAAAAATTGAGAACTCTAATATTTGCGTAAGCGTTCGTTGCACCTTTTTCTATTCAAATGTAAAAGTATCCTTTATTTCAGCTAGCGTTTAAAATGCCACTTTACACTTCAAAACATCACTTATTTTCTGTTGTAATTTATATTTTCTTTCAGACTGAAGATATATTATAAGCGGTTATTGGACCAGTTTTAGAAATTACAAATAATTTGTACTAAATTTAAGTTTTAATTTTAATACATTGGACATAATTTATTGTTGAACGTGTACCATGTAGCAGACAAATAAATCAGAATAAAGAAAATAAGGAAAATTTTTAAAAATATCTAAAAATAAAACACAATTACAGTTTTTTGCAAAAAAAATGGATTAAACTGAAGGTGCCATCGCAGAGGCACATAAGTGGATACTGGCACAGCACATCGTAGTGAGTATACAGAACCAAGCGTGCATTGCAAGGGATCAACACTTGCAGGATTCACTTAGCATGATGTTGGACTACCCATATCATGGGGACAGGTGGCGATAAGGTCGGGCATGGAGGCATACAGACATAGGTTGTCCTTCTGAGGAAGATCCTGCCTCAAATGAAGCAGCTGACCCTCCAAATATGCCATAGCTGCCGCTGGCCGATGTTGCATTGCAATTTGTTCCCAAACGTTCTCGATGAGCGAGAGGTCTAGGGACCTTGCTGGCGAAGGAAGAGATACCCGTGCTGTGTGAGGCCGGGCATTATGCAGCTGGAAAATGGGGTTGTCTAGATGCACCAGGAAGGGGAGCGCACATTGTCACAGAATTTCCGGCACCCGTTGCCATGGCGGTGCTGTTCACACCACCATGTTCACTGGTGAAATGAACAGTTCGCAGGCAGTTGCTGATCTTTGAGCCGCAGTCCTCGTACCTCTCAGTGCTCAGACTTGATGTTAGTTGCACGTTAAGTGGCACTTTGGATGTCATGGATGATGGTATCACATGATGTCATGTGATGTTCCCCTACCACTTTCTTTAATGATTGACGATCCCTGAATATCAACACTCCTGGACTACACAGCATGGTTTTGTTGCGGTTTTATTTCCCTTTTCCACTTGACAATAACTCCCTGTCAGTCGATTTGGAGAACATCAGAATGGCAGAATGAACCTGACGTATTGTTACAGTAATTTTTTTTCATATTAAAACGTGTATATGTTTTTTTTTCTGATGCAAATTTAAATTAAACTTCATTTTGGGTAATTATTTTGTCAGGATTTATGAACACGGATAGAGAATACACTCTTTAGCTCAGAAACTGTTCGCAATATTTAAAAACCATCTGTTTGTCTTCTTGTGAATGCCGTCAGCAGTGCTCTTCGCCCTAATTTCCGCGGGTAGGGTCTTTGCCACCGGTAGAGTGTGTCTCGGATGGCCTGTGATATTTGCTGAGTGACGCATTTTAAAACATGTGTTGAAGCGTGATGGTGAGCGAATTTTCTATCTCACTCCAGCGTGCACTGTTCCATATTTGTTTCTACTTTCCTGAGAACGATCACCAGAATAATAATCGGGAAAGTTATACTGAAAGCTCTTTCTATTCCCGTGGCAGGTGGCGCAAGTTTATAAATACCTACCTGCGTGGTCTCTCTTGCTCTTTGCTCTTTTGTCTTCGCTCTTATATTGAGAAGGTGCGGCGAAAGTCCAAGGCCTAAGGCAAACAGCGGAATAACACCATGTAGATACGTAACTTGTACTTTTCTATCATGTATGTGTAGTTAATTGGCAGACGTTCTGGGGCCAGCACAACCAGTAGTCAAAAGTAGTGTTCTTTCGAGTTCAGTTGTGTCCCTTACTCGTCCATGTACCACTACTAACTTAATTATGTTCCGACTACGGTTTTGAACCGTAGGCTAGTATAAATAAATCTCTATGGAATGGTTCCAATATTTATTGTTTAATCCTTTTTAGGTACTGCAAGGCAGCTCGTCGATTATTTATATTATTTTTAGTCTAATTATGTTGAATCCTGGGCCATGACTGTCTTACCTCTTTTGATAATTTTGATACTTGTATGTCAATAATAATGTGTTACAGATACGTTTTCCGAATTGAAAACAAACTGGATTGTTACTGTTACTATTCTTACAGATATATTAAATTGAACTATGAACCAATCTACAGTTAGTTAGCTCTCTCCCTAATAACTTGTGGATTAATTATTATTATTTAAATATTTAAACGATAGCTGTAGAAAGAACGGTTGTTCTCCACAAATATTTGATCCCATCCAGTCCCACGCTCTTCCCCTTCGGGTGACAATATTGCTTACTGATGTGGCAACAAAAAACTGCACCACTCTTAAATTCACTGAGCTCCTTTGTTCCACTCATTCTGCTGCTATCACGTGGTACTGACCAACATCGAGCCCTCTGCCAACCTTTATAGCAGTAACGGTGGTCATAGTGACAGGTGTGTGACAATTTATTTTTACAGAGGGATGTCCGGATATTTCTGATCAGATAGTGTAGGCTTGTGATGGGATAAATGTTGCTGTTCGTATGGTGCAGGCACGAGTAAGTGAGACATACTTGGGAGGCTTTAAAAAGCTGATATCTTGAGTGCCGATGAGAACGAGATGAAGTGAGGAAGTAGTTGCGAAGGAATGGTGTGCTGCAAGAGTGACCGAGTTCCCCGGGGAAATCCCCGCCTCACTTCCCCCGGGAATCGAGCCCGGTCTGCCATGGCGACTGTCGTGACAGCCGCATCACAACAGGCGCGTGTTCGCAGGTGCTACAGTACAGCGGCTCCAGAGACTGGCCGACGTTGGAGAGGGGCCTGGATGCTGAGATGGACCACAGCAGCGGGTCGTACGGTGAGCTGAAGAACATGGACCAGTCCTCAAGGTACCCGCAGTATTATATTGGTAACTATGGCTACACGCAGCTGGCCACGCTGATACTGTGCGCCGGCATGCCTGTCGACTTGCCTGACAAAGACAACTACACGCTTCTGATTGGCGCGGCGAACGGTGGACACTACCAGCTCGCGAAGATGCTGGTGTCGCGCGGGGCCGACGTGAATGTGAGGGACATATACAGCCACACACCGCTCCAATGGGCAGCGGACAGAGGTAACCTCGAGACAGTGAAGCTACTGGTGCAGGCCGGCGCTGACACCACGGCTACAGATGGGGAAGGCCACAATGCCCTCTACTATGCCAAGAGCCGTGGCCATCCCGCAGTGCAGCAGTACCTGGAGCAGTTCCCCGCCTAGCCTAGTCCACACCTTGATAAGCAATAAAGCCTTTACTCAAACTAACCTGTCTTCCTTACTTGTCTAACTTACTCATCTGAAGAGCGTACTGATGTGATAACCACTGGTGCGCTACCAAAGTTGCGAGGTCGTGATATTAGTAAGAAATGTGGACGAGGAGCGACTGCACTGCATATCGGCAGCCTATATGCTCCTCAGCCAAATTCTGTTTCCGAAAAGTCATGAAACTAATTTTTCTTACATTTACCATTTCCATTCTTAAATAAGAAGTTAATTTGCAAATTTTTTGCTATAAATTAATTTAATTATGAGTATCGGTTTTTTTTTACTTGAAATGAGGTAGAAAAAAACCAATGTGAAAAAAAGGACAGATTAGTAATGACGCANAAAACCAATGTGAAAAAAAGGACAGATTAGTAATGACGCAGCATCTGTGTGGCTCACTGTAAAAATTTTAATATTTTTCCCCAACTCATGGAGTAAACTTACAGAAATTGTAGGCATACTTCTTATCTTTGTATTATGTATAAGGTATTTTTTTATCTGTAATTATCCATTTCCTGAAATCACACAAAATTTGATTGACTTGTTACTTTTGAATATCTCGTTTGAAAATTAAATGCCCATGCTAAAAATTTACTTATTACTTCTCAATTGTAGTAGATTACGTGAAATGTTTTGAATATCAACACATGTTTACAAGAAGGAAAATTGGAATCAACTAAAACTGTTTTCCCCAGAACAGAACCTACACACAAACCATACCAAGATATGGTATGTAATCATTATAAAATAAAACACAAAGCCCTTTTTCAGGTTTTGGAGCATAACAATAAATAAAATAAAGATACATACTTATTAGACTTGTTACTTCATACATAATAATAAAAAACAATCGTTTCTGTTTAGCTATTATATGTTGTAGTAGAACACTGGAATCTACAGTATAAATTGTATAACATGTATGTATATTTGGAATTGTACCTCATCTCACACTGTCTGAAGACCACAGTAGCTCTGTCTTGGCACTCTGTTTATAAAGCATTCCGGTTCCTAATGACCCAGCTGGTATATGGTTTTATATTCGTCACTGCCAGGCGAGTAGAATACAAAAGAGAGTTCTGTGACAAGGGATATGTGGGATAGGAGCCAGGCGCCAACAGAAAGTCATGTTGTGACGTCACATGGTGGCCATCTTGGATGTGGTTAACATTTACCTTGACCTGGTGGCTATCAAAATAACCCTTTTTAACCCCAAAATCTTTAGAAGTGTCTTATTTTTCCCCAAAATCGCCCTTTCCTCCAAAATTTACAACATAGATAAAAGTCAAAATTGTCTGCACTTATCTTTAAATAAATACACCACATTCAACGCTCCTCAATGTGATTCCAACAAAATGTCCCAGAATTAGCAATTTGAGCTCAAGACTCACTGAAAACGACCAAGGTGTTTTCGTGACTGTTCGACGTGCGATATAGAAACTCTCCAAATCAAGAAGGCCTCTTATGTCTCCGAGGAAATCCCAGCAGACCAGAAGGTATGCAGACCATATTTCTTTATATTATGGATTCCAACAGCAATGTTGGATTTCCGTGACCCGTGATATTGTCTGGCGTTGACCTTGTAATGACTTAAAAGTAAAGAAATTGTAATAAATAAAAAAAAATATCTCAAAATTCGTAAAAATCGGGAAGTCATTATACAACTCGACCACAATTTCGGATGTCCGTAACATTAGCCTTAACTTCAGAAAGGCCTGAAAATAAAAAAATTAAATAAAAAATTAGGCAAACTATATGAAGAATCGAAGTATGGACCACGATCACTATCTTGTATATCCTTATTACTGCCTTGACCCCATGTGACTTTAAATTGGAATAATATATACAAATAACAATTGTTATAAAATAAATATAATGCAAAAGTTTCATTATTGATCACGACCACCATCTTGGAATGGACTGGAGAGATTCGGATGGCAGTTAACTTCGAGGCCATGAGAGTGAAGTGAGGTAAGGATGAAGCGGCACCAGAATGCAAAGGGTTAAAAAAGGGGATCCATGAGACAACCCGCTGACCAGCGGCATCTTGAGGTGCGATTCCCACATTCGAATATCAAGAATCGAGCCTAGTTTAATTTCTGTAGACAAAGATCGGTTTCGGTATATACTGTTTTATCTTCTGTGCTCTTCTCAGCAATCAAGAATCCATTCCATAAATATTTAAATATTTCGATCAATCTCGCAATCTTCCAATCGATCTGTTTCTCAATCTTTCGATCAATCATTCAGTCATTCGATCAAACTTTCAACCTTTCGATCAATCATTTGATTATTCGATCATCATTTCAATCAACCTTCCAATCTTTCGATTAAACTTGATACATTCTGCGTCCCTATATTTTATTCGTCAGAACACACACTCTGGCGAAGCTCGCAGGCGGACGACCGCAATAAGGATTAAGGGTTTTGTGGACGTGCCAAAAGAATACCGCCAGGAAGGCGCAACCGTGCCTCGCATATGCAAAGGTGGGCTACCAAATGTTCCTGCACGTGCAATGGTTCCTGCATGTGCAGACGACATCCGGAGACAACTGAAGGCACCAGGGCGCGGACACAGCTGCGTTTTACAGCTGCCCAAGGGACAGCGAGAGCCCACACCAGCGGCTGAGTCTGTCCCGGGCTAGTGTCAGCAATAAACATTGAGAGCTTTTAGCGAGCGTGTGGGGAGAATAGCAGCAATATCCGGAGGCATAAGTGCGCCGAACCAAAGAGGCCACCCAAGAGTTACNGCCAGAATCAAGGGGCGACGCCAGGCCGACTGCGGACCACAGGAGCAGCGACCACGTGTTTTACGACTCAGGGGGGACGCAGCAAGCACCCCGGCCATGTGCAGGGACGGTGCAAGTTGAATATGGTGATGGAGCCTACAAAACCACGAGAAGGAGGGAGGAACGGATCAGTCAGTCGAGGATCGAGCAGTCTGTCAGTCTGTTGGAGGACCTAGAGCGAGACATCCGGTTCGGATCCGGGCGACATCAGGCAGTCGGTCGACGGAAACCAAGGAGGATGGAGCGAATCCGCGAGCAGACGACAATGGCAGCCGGCCGTCGTCAGACGCAGAGTACTGCATGGACCCGAGAAGGAGGAACTTCGAGGCCAGGCGCCGAGACGCCCACCAAGTGCGAGAGCAGTTCCAAGTCACCAGCCGCGGGAAGACAGCACCGCAGTGTCAGATAAGTAGTTCTACACCAAGTGTGAAAAATCTTCCCCCCCCCCTCGTTGCAAAAATCGCGGCGCCAAGTATCACGTAATCTACGTACAGAAAAGGGAGGGCGTTGTCTCGTGAGTTCATGTACCAGTTAACCTGTTCAAGCAACAATAAATCCCTCTATAAATCTTTAAATTTTACGATCAACCTTTTCCAAAAGTTATTTAAAAAATCTTTCAATCCATAGCCAATCCATTGGTTTGTGGTCTGTCTTGTACCCATGCATATAGAAATGCGATTAATTCACGAAGTATAACACTTGGCGACTGCTTTAATGTTTTGTATGTAGTCCGCTGTAAGTGCATTTATAATTATTATCTGCATTAATTTTGTTTGTATTGAACACTGACCAGTTAGAAATTAAGCCCAACTTATGCATGAGAGGTCTACAAATTTCTAACCTCGGCAAAAAAAATTCCGTTCAAAGTAGCTTCTTTCGATTTTGCACTAATAAAATTTTGAATTTTGCACCTTTCCTATAAGTTGGCCTTACAGACAAGCATGCTCCTTAAGTAATCCCTGAAGCATCAGAAATCACATGCACACTCATTTGCAAAAAAAAAAATTAACCTGATGGTGCCATCACAGCAGCTCATAAAGGTTATAGGCGCAGGACATGGTAGTATGCATATATAGAATATCAAACTATTTTACCACAACAAGCATGTATTGCAGGGGACCAACACTTGCAGGATGCACTTAGTATGGTGTTGGACCACCGTAGCATGAAGACAGGAGGCGATACGGTCGGGCATGGAATCATATGTATATCGGATGTTCTTCTGAAGAAGATCCTGCAACAGCTGCTGCAACTGACCCTCCAAATTCGCTGTAGATGCTGCTAGTCGGAGTTGTCATCCAATCTGGTCCCAAAAATTGTTGTTGGGCGAGAAGTCAGAGTACATTTCTGGCTAAGGAAACATTTTGGCACCACAAAGACAGGCCAGATATATCTGTGCTGTGTGAGACTGGGCATTATTCTGCTGAGAAATTGGGTTTGTCAAGCTACACTAGGAAAGGGAGCGCGCATTGTTCCCCATGTACGATCGAACAATTATAGGTAAATTAATTATTAACTTCCTCAAAAATAATAAATTCATCATGTCCTTGGCGCAAACAACGTAAGACAAATGCCAGAAAAAATAACCAAAAAGTGGCCCAAAAAATTTTGAATTTACAAAATTACCTGCCACAAACAGTTACTACAGAACGCGTAATAAACATATTCTATATCATTTTCGGTGGTTGTACATTGCACAAAAAAGAGAAGAGAATAATTATATATATATATATATATACACATACATGTAAGACATTCTTGTATAATTAATAACATACAGGCCCCGAGGAAGACTACATTGCCAATAAATAAAAATATGCAACTTGTGGCTATGAATCACTTAATCTTTCGTTTGGATTTGTATGCATTAAAAAAATACAGGTTGGAACAAGTAAATATTGAGAGTATTCAAGTTTGCTTGACATTACTAAGAACATACTAGAGATCACACAATACCACATTAAATATTATTTCTTGGAAAATTTAAGGACAGAAAAGAAAACGTGACAAATAACATAGGCCAACGATTAAAAACTTTGTTAATGATTTTGCCGGTTTCTTATGTTTTTGGTGTGCTGAGTCCGAAAATAATAACAAAAAAGTCATAACACCCAACCATTTTTTTCCCATTCGAATATACGAAATGTAAGAAATTAATTCTTTATCTAATATCTTCGCATTTTTATATACTTTGTATATATTTTTATATACATATATATATATATAAACTTGATATACATTATTAATATACTAAAACATACAGTAAATCTAAATTAAATTAGGTTGGCAGTGGTGGTACGACTTTTTTATTTCAGTCAACACAACCTCACTTTTCAGCTTTTTGCAAATATGCATTACGTATGCCTAACCATGGTTGTAAAAATTTTCCTAACAGTTTTTGTTATATATGTGGTGAGTTTGTAATTTAAACACATCAAAGAAACATACAGACTTTGTTAAAAAAAGTGTACTTTATATATTTTGGAATAAAACTCGATGATCAAGAAAAACCTTAAGCTCCACACAAAGTATGCTATGTTTGTGTTGAAGACCTTAGAAAATGGTCAAAAAAGAAAAGACAGCTCTTAGATTTGCAAAACCCATGATATAGAGAGAACCAAAAAATCATTAAAACGATTGTTATTTTTGTAGCATTGATGTTACTGGATATAACTCCACAAATTAGAAAGTAATTGTCTACTCTAGTCTTCCTTCAGCTATTCGGCCAGTCGGTCATGGTCCGGCACTTCCTGTCCTTGACCCACCACAGACAGTTCTAATGTTCTCAAGAACATTTAGAACTTCAGTTGTTTACACAGGCTGAGTTAAATTATTTTGTAAGATATTTGGGTTTGACTAAATATAAATCTTAATTGCTTGGCTCTAGGCTAAAAGAAAACTTTTTTTGGCACTTGGAGCATATATTAATCAATATAGAACAAGATATCAACAGTTCGCTAAATTTTTTTAAGCAAGAACAGGATTTTGTGTTCTGACATGATATTGGTGGTCTAATGAATGAATTTCGAATTGAGTACAACACAGAAGAATGGAGGCTTTTTACAGACTCATCAAAAACTAGCATGAAAACCTGTTATTTTACACAATGGTAATACTTATGCTTCACTGCCTGTGGCTCATTCAGTCCATGTGAAGGAAACTTACGAAAATATAGACATTAATTTAAAGAAAATTAACTATCCTGCTCACGATTGGATGATGCGCGGAGATTTGAAAGTTGTTTGTATACTCCTAGGCCAACAAAAGGGATTTATTAAATCTCCATGTCTTATATATGAGTGGGACAGCAGAGCAAGGGATCGCCACTGGTCCACAAAAAATTGGCCTGCATGAAAAACCTTAACACCTGGAAATAAGAATATTTTGCATAAAAAATTAATAGATCCAAAAAAAATTCTTCTACCACCTCTTCACATTAAATTAGGTTTAATGAAACAGTTTGTAAAAGCCTTGCCTAATGATGGTGAATGTTTTAATTATTTATGTGAAAAGTTTCCTCATTTATCAGGAACCAAACTGAAAGAAGGGGTTTTTGTTGGGCCTGACATTCTTAAAATGATGTTCGATTCCAACTTTGAAACAAAAATGACTACAAAGGAAAAGGAGGCTTGGATATCATTTAAGCAAGTTGTGACTAAGTTTTTGGGCAATGTTAAAGACCCAAACTATGAGCTTATAGTAGCTAATACGATAGACAAGATAAAAAATCTGGTATGCCTAATAAGCTTTAAAGTCCACTTCTTACACAACCATCTTGACTTTTTCCCTGACAACTTGTGTGATGTGTGTGAAGAGCAGGTGGAGCGGTTTCACCAGGACATCAAAGTGATGGAGAAACGTTACCAGGGACGGTGGAATGTCAGCATGATGGGTGATTACTGCTTGTCACTTCACCGAGAACAACAAAATGCATCACATCGGAGAAAAAGATACACGAGAAGCTTCAAAGAGAAGAGAGAAAGGAAATAGCAAAAAATAAACATTTAATATGTATGAAATGAATTTTTTTAAAACAATCGCATTCATCGCATTTTTAAATACAAATGCATAATGTGAGATAACTGTGGGTGATACAAAAAAACCGATGCCAGATTCGGTTTCAGTACACAAAAATACATAAGATTCAGATGCATTAATAAAAAAAGCTTTCACAAAATATTTTTTTGTTGGCCTGTGTAACTAGTTTAAAACCACATAATGCTTATCAATCTACTTAGGTTTAATTATTAAAGTTAAAATTTTTGCTCACAGCATAAAAGTTTCAAAGGTGTGTCCCGAACGAAATTTAAATTAATTAAATTATTTACAAATATCATTTATTTAGAGAGCTAATAAATTTAAATGTCTATAGCAACAGTATTAGAGAACATGTACTTAATATTACAAATTCAAAAATGTTTAAGTTATACTGGTACTTTAAAGTTAAATTTCATATTTAAATAACCGATAGCCGACTTAGCTAAATGAAGATATCGTCTAATCCACAAGAACGGAATAGTTATCCAATGGGTAAGAATATGACACACCCACTGCCAGACTGCAGCATGGGGAAATTTAAATAAAACTTGACTACGTCGCCACCATCAAGAAAAGGGAAGGCAATGTGCTCCGAAAGTCGAACCATGCAGCAAGAATTAGGCCAGCACGTGCAGGGAAGGTCAGGCTTCCACATGCACCCGCACAATAAGAGCCAATATATTACTGAGTGAATATAACTGGAGCACACGGAGAAAACAACTATCAAACTGGAGAGTTATCCACCACAGAGGGGCGAACTACGTCTTGAACCACCCAACAAAATGGTTAGAAAACACATCTCACAAATATTATTTACTAGGTCTAGAACCTACTACGTGATTGTAAAAATTACAACAACAAAACAATGTAGTAGGCATTTAAGTGTCGGAAAATACCATTACGGTCACAGCGCAGCTTGAACACAAAATTCTGGCAACACATCAAGGAGAAAAGTGGTTGAACCAGTTGGGACAAACATATCGAGAAAAAAAAAGTAGAGTTTGCTAAGAAAATCAGTAAATTTTGGTTGCGTATATACATGCAAATGGCATGTATGTATACATCAATATAGAGAGATAGAGAGACACGACGAATGGATATATTATTTATAATGTTTATGGTTACGCAAACCTACGAAATGAGTAGTCACTCATTGCATTAAAAGTATACAATATTTTTACTTTTTTTTATATCTCATTTACGTTAACAACAGTGCATTTGCACTTTGAAATTTATATTGTAATTTTAATTACCGTTACTGCTGTCACCGTTACTTTTCATTTTTGTTTACTACGTAATAAAGAAACTTTATAATTCAAAAGACGACTAAAATAAAACTACAAGGCGGTTGCTGTCAATATTCTTCTCTAACTTCGCCTAGATTTGTGTCTTACCCGCTGCTTCTTCACGGATTGTTTGCAGCTTATTGTTATTTAACTGCATTAAAAACAAATCGGTGGAAATTTAATTAATTCAGTATTTCGGTAGACAAATGTCGGTTTCGGTAGGTCTACCGAAAAATCGGTAGAATTGGCATCACTGGGTTGAACAACGCTAAGTGAAGAATGCAGAAAACTCAAACAAAAGACGAACAAAAGGTCAGATTCTCGACGATTCATGTCACCGGCTGTCCAGGAAAGACAAATTGCGCCTAGCCACACAGAGGTGGGTAGAAAATTATGTGAACTGAAAAAAAAAATTTTTGTGAAAACATGCGCTAACTTTCTGGATACGGCAGTGAAATGGCAGAACCTTGGTCTGCAAGGGGGGAAGTGGAAGAAAGCATCAGAAGGCAACAACCGAAGGAATTCGTAACATAAAGATTCTTTAGTATGTACTCTCTACTGAGATTATACTCTACTGCATTTGAAAGCTTTGACAGTATAACAAAAAATGGAAATATTCAATGCGAAGGTAAGACTTCTCACAACAATTAAGTTCGAAATTTATTATTTCATACTAATGCAAAGGGGAAAAGAAATATTTACTGAAATTTGTGTGTATCAGCAATTAGTATTTAGATAAATGTTTCCCACTCAACAAATAACTTTGCCTCTTGAAGGAAACAGTCCATCACTGTAAATGTTTGTGACCATTTTAGTGTTCATATTTCTTTCATAATATGTAACATTTTTGTCACAAAATTTTGGCCACAAAATTTATGCATATCTTACCCCAATTCTCAAAAAGTGTTACAAAAATATTTAATATTCATTGTAAAAAAAAAGGTTCTCCTGTCAAGATGAAAACCAAACGAATGTTTAAAAACTCTTTGTTATTCATGATGATCAATGTAGACCTACAGTACTATTAAAACAAAATAGTTGCTGTTTACCTGTCAGGTTGGTTAATTATGGCAGATATTAAATTAATTATCAGAAATTAGCCTATTAGCTAAAAAAACTATTTCTGTTTCAAAACACTTCAATTAAAATAATAAAAGTCCTCAACCACACTTAAATAAAAGTAACCAAAGTTTTCACTTTAATTTTATAAAACGGTGGAAAAAATCATCAAATACACTCTATAAAGGAATTTTCTTACACTGCAAAAAATAAAATTCTAATAAATTAATGTGGGTATCTCAATGTAACAGTACTTCCTCAAGCCATGTGAAAATACAAGTACAGTGAACCATATAAAGTAATAGGCCTAGCATAAGAGTAGTTAAAGCTGAGAAAAAATTGCGAAAAGCTGCGTTTTCTTGTTACCACGCCAAAACATTTCCTCCAATAATGTCCAATTTTCTAACTGTTTCTTGCACTATAAATTACAATAAATATAAGTTTTCTTTTACTAAAATATATTTATGAAATTTTATGTTAGTACAGTAACACAGACTACTAATTAAAAAATAAAATGGTCGCAACACTTTGCACAAAAGATGCTCGTATTCTTCATCTTCCCCTTCTGTGGTAACTGGCAGTACGCCACCTCCAGGAAGCTGCAGTTCAGAGCTGACGGCATTGTAAGATCCTCTTCCCACAGTTCAGAGCTGACTGCATTATCAGATCATCTTCCCACAGTTCAGAGTAGACTGCATTGTCAGATACTCTTCCCACAGTACAGAGCTGAATGCACTCTCAGATCCTCTTCTCACAGTTCAGGGCTGACGGCATTGTATGATCCTCTTCTCACAGTTCAGAGATGACAGCATTGTCAGATCCTCTTCCCACAGTTCAGAGCTGGCAGCATTATCACATCCTCTTCCCACATCTCAGAGCTGACAGCATTGTAAGATCCTCTTCCCACAGTTCAGAGCTGACTGCATTGTCAGATCCTCTTCCCACAGTACAGAGCTGACTGCATTCTCAGATCCTCTTCCCACAGTTAAGAGCTGCCTGCATTGTCAGATCCTCTTCCCACAATTCAGAGATGACTGCATTGTCAGATCCTCTTCCCACATTTCAGAGCTGACTGCATTGTCAGATCCTCTTCCCACATTTCGGAGCTGACTGCATTGTCAGATCCTCTTCCCACAGTTCAGAGCTGTCGGCATTGTTAGATCCTCTTATCACAGTTTAGAGCTTAATGCATTGTCAGATCCTCTTCCCACTGTTCAGAGCTGACGGTATTGTCAGATCCTCTTCTCACAGTTTAGAGCTGACTGCATTGTCAGATCCTCTTCCCACAGTTCAGAGCTGTCGGCATTGTTAGATCCTCTTATCACAGTTTAGAGCTTAATGCATTGTCAGATCCTCTTCCCACTGTTCAGAGCTGACGGTATTGTCAGATCCTCTTCTCACAGTTTAGAGCTGACTGCATTGTCAGATCCTCTTCCCACAGTTCAGAGCTGACTGCATTGTCAGATCCTCTTCCCACAGTTCAGAGCTGACTGCATTGTCAGATCCTCTTCCCACAGTTCAGAGCTGACTGCATTGTCAGATCCTCTTCCCACAGTTCAGAGCTGACTGCATTGTCAGATCCTCTTCCCACAGTTCAGAGCTGACTGCATTGTCAGATCCTCTTCCCACAGTTCAGAGCTGACTGCATTGTCAGATCCTCTTCCCACAGTTCAGAGCTGACTGCATTGTCAGATCCTCTTCTCACAGTTCAGAGCTGACTGCATTGTCAGATCCTCTTCTCACAGTTCAGAGCTGACTGCATTGTCAGATGCTCTTCCCACATTTTAGATCTGACTGCATTATCCGATCCTCTTCCCACATTTCAGATCTGACTGCATTGTCAGATCCGTTTCCCACAGTTCAGAGCTGACTGCATTGTCATATCCTCTTCCCACAGTTCAGAACTGACTGCATTGTCATATCCTCTTCCCACATTTCAGAGCTGGCATCATTGTCAGCTCCTCTTCTCAATTTTTCTGAGCCGACAGCATTGTCAGATATTCTTCCCACAGTTCAGAGCTGACGGCATTGTCAGATCCTCTTCCCACATATCAGAGCTGACTGCATTGTAATATTCTCTTTCCACAGTTCAGAGCTGACTGTGGAAATGTAATCTGACAATGCAGTCCAATTTTTCTTCCGGCCACTTCATTGCAAAAAACCCTACTTTCTTGTAACCCATATTCAGAGATGGTACCTTAGATACTGTAATCTTCCACAAAAGGTGGTTTTCCTGCAAACATATAAAAGTTAGGAAAATTAACGTTAGTACAGGAAATTTTCTCCTAATGCCTTAAAGTATAAAATAAATACATTGTTCACAGAAAATAAGACAAATGTTTTCACTTTAAAATGTATTTAAAACAGTGGGGGTCGTCTTACAATCGACAGCAAACTGTTTTAATCTTAAAAACACGAAATTTTTACATACCTATTCGACTGGCAATCACATCACATGAAAATGCATATATTTTTATATAAACATACACACACAGTTGATAATAAGGCTAAATATAATTCAGTTATATCTTAACTTCCCTATTTACAGTGTGTTTATAGCAATTACCTTCTGCTACTATGTAAACAATGGCAGCCGTTTGTAATTCAAATCATGAAACTCATAGATAATATGGTATTAAAGTAGTGTGCACTTTTTACATTTTCATACCATGGCTGTGTTCCAACCTACTACCGACCTGCAGTAAATGATGCATGGTTTTGGTTCCATAAGGGTGGCGCTATCTGTACATATAACTTGGTATCTACTTTCATATTGTAATTTTAATCTATGGTCACGTTCTTTAAACATGGTAAACAAAACAGAAGTTTGAAAACAGAAATCTGAAAATAGTTTGGGAATGAAAAGAGTTAATATAATATAGAATATACAGTATTTTTTAATGTCTTAAAAAATTTTCAAATATAATTTATAACATCAATATCAATCTTTTAAAATTTTATATTGATGCATTGGTTTAAACGAAAAAATTAATATTGAATTAGGACATAATTTTTTTTTTGTTTTTTTATGACATTCTAAGCACGAAAATTAATATTGTGAATAAATTATTTTTCTTGAAACATTATCTTATAATATGGAAGTCATCTTATTTTCGGGTGAATACGGTATTTTACAACATAATTTGAGTGGTTGATGGCGTTATACATATCGAGATAAAATGTATTTTGCATGTTCAAATTCTGGTCTTGAAAAATATCTGAAAAAAATATTATAGACTGAAAAATATTCTTTACTTTTTAAAAAATAGACAGACAACATTAACCAAATTTATTTCTGCTGTGTCCAGCAACAAATACATCAAAATTTTCTTTGCTGGAATTATTTTGTTTCAAAACTTATACACCTTATAAATATAAGTCTGGGAATAGTTCATTATTTGTGGTTTAATTTTTGCTCAACAAACACAAGCAGTGGCTTAGACAATCAAGAATGTAGACTGAATAAATCTTGGCCTGTATTAACAAACCAACTCTCATCAGCCTGGGGTGATTTGAAAGAAACAAAGGAAAACCAAACTCCGGTATGCTATACCAGAAAATGAACTCGCGCCTTCCTGAACAGTCTGTTACCATTGTGTTAGCATTGTGTTTGTTATTATGGTTCACATACTGTAAGCGCCACAAGTTCTGCCAGCTCGCCATCCTAGATGCCTGTGCTTGGACAGCCGGCAAGGCTCAGCAAGCGGCAGCCGATATTTGTAACAGCCCGGCTGTGTACACACGGTTACAAACATATTCAGCGCACATAGGCGAACACCTTATTGCTTATACGGAGACCAATGTATTTAGCATGGCTACAGTATGCAGCAGGCTGTGCTTGGACAGCCGGCATGGTTCAGCCAGAGGCAGCGGATATTAGTAACAGCCTGGCTGTGTACACACTGTTACAAACATATTCAGCGCACATAGGACACAGTTTAGAGCTGACTGCATTGTCAGATCCTCTTCCCACAGTTCAGAGCTGACTGCATTGTCAGATCCTCTTCTCTCAGTTTAGAGCTGACTGCATTGTCAGTTCCTCTTCCTACAGTTCAGAGCTGACTGCATTGTCTGATCCTCTTCCCACCGTTCAGAGCTGGCAGCATTATCATATCCTCTTCCCACATTTTAGAGCTGGCAGCATTATCATATCCCCTTCCCACAGTTCAGAGCTGACAGCATTGTAAGATCATCTTCCAACAGTTCAGAGATGACTGCATTGTCAGATCCTCTTCCCACAGTTCACAGCTGACTGCATTGTCAGATCCTCTTCTCACAGTTCAGAGCTGACTGCATTGTCAGATCCTCTTCCCACAGTTCA